>LPNX011092229.1:0-53351 GCA_001517045.1 Pseudotsuga menziesii | reverse complement strand
TATATATATATATATATATATATATACAGATAATACCCCCAATGTATCCAAGTACCCTGTTTCAAAAAGTGGCGTCCCAATCCCTGTACCCGTCCCTATACCCAAGTTTCCTGGCAACTTAGTTTTGTTTAATGAGACCTAATGCAAAATTTTTGCATTGGTAGGTCAAATTCAAAAAAATATTCCCCAATAGTTGGTTGACAACTTCATGACATCCACTAAGCGTATACACACCTGTTAGAAGTTGCAAAACTTTATCCTGCTTCTCAATTCTAGATCTAGGCCATTGGATCACATCAACATGTGTCCTTGAATGGCTCTTGGAAGTGAGCAAAAACTCACTATAAAATGCAATCCAAGACGCATATAAAAAAGTATTCAATTTTGTTATGTATGATACATGGGGCTTCAACTAAAACACCCATTTCCCATCCAATTCCGTGGCTCGAAGCTTGCCTTACTTGGAGATCTAAGAAGCGAAGGTTTTGTTTAATGTGACCTAATGCAAATTTTGCAATGGGGGGTCAAATTCATGGAAATTTTCCCTGAGAGCCCATGGATGACTTCATCACATCTAGTAGGCCTATACACTCCTATTGGAAGTTGTACAACTCAATTTTGCTACTCATTTCTAAATATAGGCCCCTAGATCGTATCAACATGTGTCACTGAATGGGTGTTGGTTTAGAGCTACAAATCGCCATAAAATGAAATTTTGGACTCAGATCGATGAACCACGGATTGTGTTAGATTCATGGCACATGTTTTCAACAAAGACATCCCTCACCATCCATTTCCATGTCTCCAAGCTTGCTTTACTTGGCAATTTGAGAAGTTAGGGTTTTGTTAAATGAAATTCAATACAAATTTTGCTTCTGGGGGTCAAATTCACGAAACTATTCCATGAGAAACCGTGGATAGCTTCATCACATCCACCAAGCCTATACACACATGCTGGAAGTTTCAAAACTGAATTCTCCTACTTAGTTTTGGATCTAGGCCCCTGGACCAAATTAACATGTGTCCTTGAATCACTCTTGTATGTGAGTGAAAACTTGCCATAAAATGCAATCTAGAACTCAGATCAATAGAATTTCCATTATGTTAGGCATACGATAGGGCTTTAGCTAAGACATCTCTCACCCATTTGGTGCCATGGCCCAAAGCTTGATTTACTTTGCGATTTGAGAAGCTAGGGTTTTGTTCAAAGAGACAGAATGCAATTTTGACATTAGGGGGTCAGATTGACGAAATTCTTCCTCAAGACCTATTGAACAACTTCATGACAACCACCATGCTTGTACACACCTGTTGGAAGTCAGAACTTGATTTTGCTTCTCAGTTCTAGATCTAGACCCCTCAAATTGCATTAGTGTGTCAAATTCACAAAACTCTTCCTCGAGACTCTGGTTGAGGACTTTGGCTCAACCAGAACTTGAGAAACACACCACACTAGAACTTTAAGTCTATTCTAGATCATGAAATCTCTATTTAGTATGAAGTTGGAATAATGGGTGGAAGGTATCTGGGCTTCAAGATAAAAATCATCGTTCCTCGATGGTATCCAAACTCATGAGCTTGGAGAAAGGAATGAGAATACTAGCTTGCAATCAGGTCATAGTTGATGCTCACATCAACTACAAATTGGATGCTTTGGCCAAGGAACTCATTGGGAAAAGGTTCAGCCATCCACCACCCATGGGCCCATCTATAATGAATTTGGTGTACCACCATGTCTGGATGCTGGTATTCGTGATGCTAAGGCAGGAATTCCATGTTCTGGTCCTTCTTTTATAAACATCTATGATGATGATTTAACCTAATTTAGGCCTTTTTAGTCTTTTGTTTAGCTCAGTTGTTACTTTGCTCAATCTCATTTTTGATTTGGTTGGACCCCTCATCTATGGGGGTATCATATGATAAACTGCTTTAGACTAATTATGCTTAGTTTAGATAGTTATGACTCTTAGACATTTTCAGTTTTGGGGCAATTACCTTATCTCTATCATCTGAACTCATATGAAAGAAGGCTAATCTGGTCTTTATATGTACATTTATTTTTTATAGTTTTATATATTTACGAACCTATTGAGGCCTATAAATTTGCAGGCAACAATAGCAAGGGATTCTCCCCAGTCAACGTTCCCAACTATCCTGTGACTGTTTGGTATGGGGAATCCATCCGGTTTGCAGTCCGATTACAGTAGGTCAAGTGACAAAAATAAAGGGTTTTACCGGTTGTGGCCCAGTCCACTGTGTATATTTTTGTATTTTTGACTTTAAGTATGATATGCAAGTGCCTATATAACATGCATATTTATAAAGAATACGAGGGGTGGTCACAATGTGATGCGTAGGTTCTTACCTCTCGTCTTAGACTCTCTCGCATCTAAATCATAAACAATTTAAAATGAGACTAACTAAACTATCCCTCGGGAGCAAGAATATCAATTATTGAGTAATTTATTACTGCTCATATGTTAAGATAAATCACAGATAGCTGTTCTTAGAATCAAAACACATAAACATGAATAGAGATATGCACAACAAGATAGCTCGTCGTCTGTTAAAACATTCATTACTCATAGTGGAAATTATCACAAAATAAACCAGAGAACATTCATAAAAGAACATAGGTTCAGAAAGTTAGAATGATCTCACAGTCAATGAAACACAGCTGAAAACGAAATAGTTCCCCTTCAACACTATTCATTTCACCACAATTGAACATTCCACATAGCACTTTCTCCAACAGGAAAAATTGTAATTTTATTATTGCAAAACGAAATAGTTCCTCTTACAACAAGTATTGCACAATTCTCATTGGGAAAAGCCCCCCCTTTCATCCTTATAACTTTCGTATATTTATACAAGAACCAGCTCAAAACCTTTCGGTTGCCCCCCCAACCATTTTAATCTCGTAGTTTTGGCATTTTGCGAATGCTCATAATTTCAACGTTACGTTTCAAATAAAGACTTTTATAAAAATGGGAATAGCTAGGTAACTGATGAACTGCCCAAGCCTGGACCTTTTCTCTTTAATGATTACGCTCTACCATTCTTCGGTCCCTCTTCAAACCTTTATTATTTTCTTTTCCTTGAGTAACAACCCTACTGCCTTATGCTTTAGCATGCTTTGTCCTCCAACTGCATCTTCTTCGCCGTAATAATATTCAAAGGGATTTGAGAAAATCTCCTATGTCTGTCTGCGATCAAACAAAAACTCATCATTTATACTGACTATCTTCAATAAAACTAAACCATAATACCAATAAAATGAGTACTGAAAGAAAATAAAGCCGGAGCTAGGTTTTCACGTGAAAATTTCAACCTGATAAAACAAGGCACACCGATCATTCATGAAACCAGTTACAAGCTCATAACAATGGCAGGAAAATGTTTAAGAAAAGGGCATATAAAAAATCCCAATCGACGAATCGAAACACCTGACATCGGTCAGTTAGTGCACTATGTAGCCGCAACGACGGGTGACCTACAGTCTAGGGGTTCCAGAACACAACCAAAACTTGGTGCGATAAAACATCGGGCGTCAGACCTACTGAAGCATCGGATAGTTAGCGCGCTACATAGCCGCAACGGCAGAAGTTATATGGTCAAGAAAATCCACAGACTAGTCAACATTGGAGAAAAATAGAACAGGACATCGACGAAAGGAAAAGTAGTCTGACGGATAGTTAGTCTATTCTGGGGCCGCAATGGTGGAACTCAATCAGCCCTCAACCTCCGATCAGAGTCACAACATCTTTTGGAACATCGCAAAGCAAGATCCTTTTTCAACCATAAAACATGGGATTGGCGAAAGGATTTAATCATCGACGCAATCTCTAACTGACCTCCGAAAAAGCGGCAACTAAAAATCCCATTTTAAACCTCGGCCAAACTTCGACAATGATAAAACAACATGAAACCTGCTAATTTCTATAGTCCAAAGCATTTGCAGACTCAACGAATTCCCAAAAAGTAAGAAAAACTGGCCTCAAACAATCCAAACGGGTAGGAAAGTGGGAGCAAACGGTCTTCAACAAAATCAACAAGGGTCCAAAATTTTAGAAATTTGGGAAACATTGCAGCTGCAACAATTGGTGGCTAACTGGTGAACCCAGATCTCTGAATAAACTCCTCCTTAAGTAACAGACTGTTTAGCAGTAAAATCGACATGTTGGAATCTTCTAGATGTCTGGATTCCTATAATGGCAAATATATGTACTTTTAATCATTGATGATAGTCCAAACTAGGAAATGGAAACCAAAATATCAACGTCAAGATAACTCTTTTGAGGCTAAGTATATGAATTTCATTTTAACTCTATCTTTGGGTAGCTTCCAACTTAGACACCACAGGATTGTAACACATGGTAACAGGAATATTCATTTGTTCCCCATTCCCATGCCATTTTGCACTTATGTAACTTTTGAACCTTTTGTTCTTTTGAGTCCCCCTTATGCCTTTCTTTCTGAATTTTATTCAGGCTCTTCTATCCATAATGTCCTTTTGTGTGAGAGATGTATTTACTTTTCAGCTCACGGACGAAGAAGAACTTTTGGCAAATTTGTATTCATATGTTTCGATACTTTGCTTTGATATGTATTGCTTCTTTTAGGAGTTTTGACTCTTATTAGCCTTTAGGCTTTTAAATTTTGGCATGGGATCATTTATATATAATAAACCGTTTACCTTGCTTCCTTTCTGCGGGTATTTTGCTGTCACCCCCTAGGACATTTTAGATGTGAAATGGATGGAGCCTCGAAATAGTATTCCAGACCTTTTGATTCTGAGTTATTTTCAGGGATTGCACTGGACCTCAATGTGTTCATAGCCATTTAGGAAAACTACTTACTAGAAAGAATTCCATTAGATTCAAGCAATAAGGTACAATCTAATACCCAAAAATCTCAATTTATCCAGGGCTCTGATGCTTTCCACGCAACCAAAAGTTTTCATTTTCTATTGAAATCAAAAGAAAAATAAACTAAACGAAGGTGGAAAGGAACAAATCAAAGCGGAAAATGAATCAATTTATTTATGTACAAAACAAAACAAAAATAAAACAAAAATCAAGAAAAATAAGGTTTAAGAAGTAAACCATTTACTGGTAAGTTCTCCTCCCATCCTTTTAAATCTTGCAATTTATAGGTTGAGGGGCCAAGTTTTGCTGCAATCTGGAAAGGGCCTACCCATAATTGTTGAAACTTTGTGTGCTTTCCCTTCTCATCATGTGGGTGATCCCACTTAAGAACCAAATCTCCCACTTCAAATTCTTTTGGTCCAGCTTTGTGCTTATCAAACCACCTCTTCACTACCTCCTGTTGTTGTTTAAAACTTTCTCTGGCCTTGGATCTAGATTCCTCCGCCTTCAAAATATTATGGATTCTTATCTGCAAGACTTCATTATCTGATCCTCTTGACTCCTGAGCTATTATGGAAGAGGGTAGCATGATATTGGGGGGCAGAATGGCCTCTTTTCCATAAACAAGGGTATATGTGGACACACCTAAAGAAGTATTGGGGTGACCCTATCAGCCCAAAGAGCATTTGGTAATGCTGAATGCCAACTTCTCTGGTTTTCTATCACAGTCTTTTTTAAGATTCTAATCAGATTCTTGTTTGTAGATTCGGCCAAACCATTTCCTTGTGGATAATAATTTACAGAATAATGCAACCTAATTCCTTTTTCATGAGCAAATGCAGTTAATCTAATAGAGGAAAAATAAGTAGCATTATCGAAAACTAGAGAAATTGGAACCCCAAACCTGGTCATAGTATGATCTTGCAAGAAGTCCATGACTGCATCTTCATTCACTTTACGCAACGGAATGGCTTTGACCCATCGAGTGAAGTAGTTGGTTGCCGTCAGAATATACTTGTGTTGCAAAGAAAAATTTGGCTTTATTTCTCCAATGATATCCATTCCCCATTGCTCAAACGGATCTGTTATCATCACAGGCTATAATGGTCCTGCTGCTTTAGCTTGTCTTCCACCACACCTTTGGCAGATGTCTCACTTTCTGACATGGGCATGTGCATCCTTGAACAGTGTGGGCCAATAGTATCTGACTCTGAGAATTTTATGGGCTATTGTATCTCCAGAAAAATGCCCTCCAGTAGGCCCATCATGTAACTCTATCATGACCTTCCTCGCATCTTCTTTCTCTAAGCATCTAAGAAGAGAGTCCATCATAATTCTTCGTGAATAATATTCCTTCAACGATCTGATATGAGGCTGATTTAAGACGCAGTGCTCTTCTTTGCTTAGAATTCCAATGTTCTGGTAACAATCCCTCCTGAAGGTATTGCACAAGGTGTCGATACCAGGAGTCTAGAGCTGTGAAAAGAGGACATACATCCATCAAATGTAAGTTAGCTTCATCTTCCTAGCTATTTTCTTCATTGTCTTTAATTCCAGTCATTAGTTTGCACAATCATTGCCCTTTAACTATGGAGGCTGGCTTGAATTCGAGGTCATACTCCTGTAAAGCTATTACCTAGCTGCCTCTTCTTTCTCCTAATTCTTTTTTTACGAAGAGAGACCTCAGAGCTAGGTGTGGAACTATCACCTTTGTCCGGTTCTTAAGTATATATGGTTTGAATTGTTTTACCACTTTAAAGACTGTGTAAGCTTCTTTATCCATAGCTAGGTAATTCAATTTGGCTCCCTGTATACCAGTGCTCATAAATGATATGGGGAACTCATCTCCCCCATCTTCCTTCTGGGTAAGCACCGTTGCTAGTGAATCATCAGATGCGAAAGTGTACAGAATAAAATCTTTCTCAAAATCCGGACTTTTGAGGAAGGGTGCATGTGCAACAGATGTCTTTATTTTACTAAATGCATTCTTCTCTACATCATTCCACTTGAATTGTACACCTTGCTTTACCATTTGCTACAAAGGTTTAACAATTTGAGCAAAATCCGGCACAAACCTTCGCATGAAATTTATTGTCCCCATAAATGATTGCATGCCTTTTTTATTATGCGGTAAGGAATCTGTTCGATAGCTTTGATCCTCTCTGGGTATATGGAGATCCCCTTATTGGAAACCACGTGACCCAATAACTTACCTTCGGTAATAGCAAACACGCACTTCTTGGGGTTTAATGAGATACCATATTTTCTGTAGCGTTCAAAAATCTGTTTTAGATGGAATGCGTGTTCTTCCCTTTTCTTTGAGAATATTGTGATGTCATTGAGGTATACTACAACATTGCGACCAATAAGACCGCAAAAAGCTATTGCCATAGCCCTCTGGAAAGTAGCTCGAACTTTTGAGTCCAAAAGGCATCCTTCTGTAAGCAAAAGTCCCCCATCTGGTTCTGAATGTCATTTTAAGTCTGTCTTCTTCAGCTACTAACACTTGATTGAAGCCAAAGAATCCAACTAATAAAGAAAATAACTAAGAACCCAAAACCATTTGCAATATCTATTCCATGGGTGGGACAGGATAATTGTCTTTATCCAAAGCGCAATTTAGGTTACTGAAATCCACACATAGTCTAATTTCTCCAGATTTCTTTCTTACTGGTACCAAATTTTAAACCCATTTCGAGTGTCTAACTTTGAAGATAATTTTAGCATCCAACAACTTCTTTACTTCATTCTAAATTAGAGGCTCCAGTTTTGGATGCATTTTCCTTAAAGGCTGTTGATAGGGCTTGACCCCAGATCTAATGGGGATAACATGCTGAATAATATTGGTGTCATATGTCTTCAAATCTTCATATGTCCAGGAAAAAACATCTTTGTATTGTTTGAACAAACTGATGAACTTATTTCTTTCACCTAGAGAGCAACACTTTCCCAAATTCACATATTTAGGCTCAATTTTAGTCCCTAAATTAATCAACTCAAACTGCAGAGACGATTTGTGAGTCTTCACATTTATTGGCCTTATGAATTTATCATTTAGATCAAACATCCGCTCTAAAGTCCTGACTCCTTTAGGAATAAAATTATCAAATTTTAGCTTGGATTTATGTTCTTCATCATCAATGATTGCCCATTTGAAAGTCTCGTCATTTGTTAGGCATTCTAGAATCTGCTGATCATCATCAAAAAATCATAAATTGGTAATCATGTCTAGAACCGAAGGCCTGAAAAGCAATTCAATAGAACATCGGTTATTAGAGGGCATAAGCCTCGCAGCTGAGGTGGCTAACAAGTCAGCTGCTGCATTCTTAAGTCTAGGAATTGATACGATATTAAATGCATGAAAACATTTAAGCAAATCCCATACTTCATTTTGATAAGCTTTTAAATGAGGGGAAATGCAATGCATTTGATTTTGAATCTATTTTACAATTATTTCAGAATCCCCATACACCTTCATATTTTCTACCTTTAATTCAATTGCTTTTCTTAGTCCCTAAACTAATGCTTCATATTCGGTTGAGTTATTTGTGCATTCAAACTCTAACCTACATGAAATAAAATGTTTATTTTTCTTAGGATCAATCAGGACACAACCGGCTCCTGACCCTTCCAAAGTTTTAGACCCGTCAAAGAAAAGCGTCCAAAAACCGCCTGTCACTACTGTACATGAATCTACATTTACATCTACAACTAAGTCTACTATTTTACAATCAATTTCATCAGTATGTGAAAAATGAAGGAGATCAGGCTAAGTATCTGATGTATCGTTGGCTTCTTCCACTTGATAGTTTCCCGGTTCTAGCTCAATGAAGTAATTTCCCAAAACAGAATTCACTGGTTCATTCTCACCTTCGAACTAAGTGACATTGTGTTTCATGTGGGGCTCTCTTAAAACTTTGATTTGATTTGGGCTTCCTTTATAAGGTAGCCACGGATGTGACCAGTCTGAAGCAAAATATCCACTCATCTTTGCTGACCAATCTATGCTCAAAACAAGTCCGTAAGCCTCAGGTTTGTCTGCTACTACAATGCCAATAAATTGACATACCTTATCATTTGAAGATAAGAGAATGAGAACATCTTCCATTTCTCCAATTACCTTCAGATTCGTTCTGTCCAACTGAATTACCTTCCAGGTAGATGGTTTAGGTTGTCCATTTATCTTTTTGCAGACCGACAGCAGCATAACATTTACTGATGCCCCCAAGTCTAATAGACAGTTGTGCACGTTGTGGTTGAAAATTTCAAAAGTAAGGAGAAGAGGTGGAGTCTTGCATTTAGGCTTACCTCCCACACTTGCTTCACCAATTTCTTCTTCTTGGGGCTGATTGTCAGTGGGAAGCTTCTCCTCTGATATTTAAAGTGCTTTCAATAAATTTTCTTTCTGCTGCGGCACATTACACATCTCAAATAACGAGATATTTTCCTTCACCTTTTTGATATGCTCCACGATATCGTAATCCATCTTATGTTCTGTGAGGTTCATTTTAACATTATTGATCTTCTCTTCAATGGGCTTGGTAGGCATGTTGATCTGTTTCGAATTTTGACTGGTAATGGTAAATTCCGGAATTTTATTAGCTGAGGTGTTTTTTTGAAATTTATTTACATTATTTTGAAGTCTCTTAATCTTTGGGAGCATAAGAGTGTTTTCTTTAATCAACCCTTGGCTTCTCGTCGTCACATTTGTTTCCAAGATATCTTCATGTCTCAGATCCTTTTCTTCTTCAGTATCAAACTTGATACACAGTCCCATAAAACCATGGGATCATCCTTTTCTTCTTCAGTATCAAACAATGATACACAGTCCCATAAAACCATGGGATCATCCTCTTGTTTTTCTGTTAATTTATTGTTATCTTTTCCCTGTTCATCATTATCCTCAGTTAATTTGGAATCCAACAGCTGATTCATCACCAACATCATTGAATTTATCCATTGAGGACAATTCTTTTCAGGATGGGATTGTTGGTGAAAAGTGCAAAAGTTATCCATCCCAACCTCTGTTAAGTTCATCGATCCAAGACTGTGTGGAGGGGGTTGGGATTGATTGTTATCCTCCTTTTTCTTATAAAAAGGCTTATAAGACTTCTGGGATTCCTTTTCCTTTTCCAAGTCTATTATTCTGTTAGAGAGCTTCTGTATCATCTTTGCCATTCCTTCGAAATTGTGTGATTGCTCCTCTTTAGGCTTAGTAAATAACAAATATTTCCTCCCAATAATTTTTTCTCCTGACTGCTCAGGATAATCTTCAATGCTTTCCTT
Source organism: Pseudotsuga menziesii (assembly GCA_001517045.1). Taxonomy (NCBI): domain Eukaryota; kingdom Viridiplantae; phylum Streptophyta; class Pinopsida; order Pinales; family Pinaceae; genus Pseudotsuga; species Pseudotsuga menziesii. The sequence continues at coordinate 43,197 of LPNX011092229.1, read as the reverse complement.
TTCAGCCTCTACTCTCTTCGCTTCTTCATAAGTCTCCGCTAGCATAGGTTTGGCTTTCATTTTGGCAAACATGGCCAGATCGGGCCCTAGAGCTGAAGTATAATACTCAATCAGAACTTTATCTGAGGGTTTGTCAGTTTCAGAAAAATTCTTAAGATAAGCTACAAATCTTTGGGTAAAACTATGTACCTTCTCTTTTCTTTCTTTCTTTAAAGTGCACAGTCCTTTCATAATAGCCGCATGAGTTTTTTGGGTTGCATAATTACTTCTAAAAATTCTTTCAAAGGTGTCCCATTCTGGGATAGATTTTGCAGGCAAACCAAAATACCATGATGTTGCTGCTCCTTTAAGGGTATGTGGAAAAATTCTACAAACTACATCCTCATGTTCCCCAGCCGTTGATATTTCTATTGCCAAATAGAAACTTTGCAAATGGTCATCTACTAAAAGATTCTCATTTGGATCAAAATTGGGCAGCATCTTCTCAAAAGCTTGAGGTAAGTCATGCAATGGAGGCGTTAAGTTCAGGGGTGATCTGGCTTTCCAAGCAGGTGGTGGGTTCGGTGGGTTGAGTGGATGATTTGCATTTACGCCTGCCATGAGTCTGGGTGGAGAGTGAGGAGGTGAGAGAACATGAGTATGTGTAGGAGAACAGTAAGGTGTGTTTGGGCCTACTTGATTTAAAGGCTGAACAACTTCCTATAAGGCTACTTCTACTAACTCTTCCAAATCTCCAACCAACACTGAATCTTCCAAGATGGGACAGTCTTTCTTCTTGTATTCTCTTCGGGGTAAATCAGGGATAGTGAGTAATCCTCCAATACTCTTTACATAGGCCTGTGTGTGTCTTCTCAGATCATTAACTACTTGGTTGTCCATAGAAAACAAATGTTCTCTATTCTCTTCAGTCTTTGGATCAGGAAATAAACTGCTTTCAAAAGTATCACTGGTGGAGTAAATTTGAGGAAATGGATTTCCCTAGCCAGCCATGCATTGGTGGCCCTCCTTCCAGCACCAGAAACTGTTGAGGCCTGGAAATTCACAGGAAATAATAGCAAGGGATTCTCCCCAGTCAATGTTCCCAACTATCCCGTGACTGTTTGGTATGGGGAATCCGTCCGATTTGCGGTCTGGATACTGTAGGTCAAGTGACAAAAATAAAGGGTTTTACCGGTTGTGGCCCAGTCCATCGTGTATATTTTTGTATTTTTGACTTTAAGTATGATATGCAAGTGCCTATCTAACATGCAGATTGATAAAGAATACGAGGAGCGGTCACAATGTGATGCGCAGGTTCTTACCTCTCGTCTTAGACTCTCTCGCATCTAAATCATAAACAATTGAAAACGAGACTAACTAAGCTGTCTCTAGGGAGAAATAATATTAATTAATGAGTAATGTATTACTGCTCATATGTTAAGATAAATCACAAATAGCTATTCTTAGAATCAAAACACATAAACATGAATAGAGATATGCACAACAAGATAGCTTGTCGTCTGTTAAAACATTCATTATTGATAGTGGAAATTATCACAAAATAAACTAGAGAACATTCATAAAAGAACATAGGTTCAGAAAGTTAGAACGATCTCACAATCAATGAAACACAACTGAAAATGAAATAGTTCCCCTTCAACGTCGTTCATTTCACCACATTTGAACATTCCACACAACACTTTCTCCAACAGGAAAAATTGTAATTTTATTATTGCAAAATGAAATAGTTCCTCTTACAACAAGTATTTCACAAGTCTCACTGGGAAAAATCCCCCCCTTTCTTCCTTACAAATTTCGTATGTTTATACAAGAACCAGCTCAAAACATTTCGGTTTCCCCCCTAACCGTTTTAATCTCATAGTTTTGTCATTTTGTGAATGCTCATAATTTCAATGTTACGTTTCAAATAAAGACTTTTATAAAAATAGGAATAGCTAGGTAATTGACGAACTGCCCAAGCCTGGACCTTTTCTCTTTAATGATTACGCTCTACCATTCTTCGGTCCCTCTTCAAACCTTTATTAGTTTCTTTTCCTCAAGCAACAACCCTGTTGCCTTATGCTTTAGCATGCTTTGTCCTCCAGCTGCATCTTCTTCGCCGCAATAATCTTCAAAAGGATATGAGAAAATCTCCTATGTCTGTCTGCGATCAAACCAAAACTCATCATTTATCTCGACTATCTTCAATAAACCTAAACCATAATACCAATAAAATGAGTACTAAAAGAAAAGAAAACCGGAGCTGGGTTTTCATGTAAAAATTTCAACCTAATAAAACAAGGCACACCGATCATTCACGAAACCAATTACAAGCTCATAACAATGGCAGGAAAATGATCAAGAAATAGGAATATAAAAAATCCCTATTGGCGAATCGAAACACCTGACATCGGTCAGTTAGTGTGCTACGTAGCCTCAACGGCAGGTGACCTACAGTCTAGGGGTTCTGGAACACAACCAAAAATCGACGCGATAAAACATCGGTGGTCAGACCTACTGAAGAATCGGATAGTTAGTGCACTACATAGGCGCAATGATGGAACTCAATCAGCCCTTGACCTCCGATCAGAGTCACAACATCTTCTGAAACATCGCAAAGGAATATCCTTTTTCAACCATAAAACATGGGATCAACGAAAGGATTTAATCATCGACACAATCTCTAACTGACCTTTGAAAAAGAGGCAACTAAAAATCCCATTTTAAACCTCGGCCAAACTTCAGCAACGATAAAAAAGCATGAAACCTACTAAGTTCTATAGTCCGAAGCATTTGCAGACTCAACAGATTCTTGAAAAGCAAGAAAAACTGGCCTCAAACAATCCAAATGGGTAGCAGAGTGGGAACAAATGGTCTTCAAAAAAATCAACAAGGAAAGTCAAAATTTTTAGAAATTTGGGAAATGTTGCAGCTGCAACAGAATCTTACAAAAAAAAGAATGATATTATTTTCATTCAAATGAAGAGTTTCTCTTCGTTAATGTTCTCCAATGAATGTGTTGGCGACATAATTAACTTCTTGATATGGGGATCTCCATAGAATTGTGTGTGAAATTGGGTGTTAGAACAACCTCCCACAAATTGGATCTCATAGATATTGGGAAAGGGTTCATTACTTTCTCACATTTCTCATCAAGATGAGATTTCATCTTTTCAAGGTGGGATGCTTCTCAACAAAGGGATGAGATGAAGCATAAAATTCTATGAATGACAATTTTTTTTACTGATGTAGGGGATGAAGAAAAATCCCTATTTTCACAGGTTTCCCATAATCTTTAGGAATTATCCCAGATTTTCTAATGAGGCTTGTTTCCACCAGAAAAATGACATGAAGTGAAGCTTTAGGGTTGTAGTATGGCTAGACAAGCCTAGATATGAGATTCATTGTTGTTGGTAATATCAGACATGCACATAATGTTGATTTAGACTGCAAAACTTAACCAGAACCATTGCTTAACCAAAAACCCCATAAAGATCTCGGTCTCGATGCTCTTAATATGCCATTGGTCTGCTGCAACTTCATGAGTATGAAATGAATCTTCAAAACCTCAATAATGGTGCACTAATTTATATTATTTTCCCTTCCATATAGTGAAATTTCACTAGCTCATCTGGTTAAAGTGTGGGTCTCATTGGCTAGGATACATAGGTACAATTCCCCTTAGGGGTGAGTTAGTTGGGAGGAGACACCCAAAAATCCATCCAAGTTGAGGACCGGTGTGGTCCGGGCTGGGTGCAATCCCCGAGTGATTTTGATGGCTTAGATGCCCCTAGGTCATGATTTATCTAACCAAAGGCCACTCCTACAAGTTGGGGAAAATCACCTTTGGTTGATGCACTTTAATCAATTGCTGAAAAGAATGTACCAACATTTCTTTTTCTAGGTCAGAATAGAGGTAAAGTGGTTCCTCGATTATTCTCTAAGGCTATAAGAATGGGTTCCTTTTATCATGACTTACCATAGCTGCCAAAACTTGATAATTTATTTTCTCCCAAAGGAACAATTGCAGATGCTCAACATAGACCTGCATCGTTTATTTCAAGCAGATGAAACATGGTTCCTTGTATGAGGTCCACTTGTGGTATTTAGGAAGTAGTAATGACCACATGCTCTCTTGGGCAGATCCTTATTATTGCTTGAAATAGCCACATGTTAGCAGTATCTTCCATGATTTTGTAAGATGTTTTTCCAAAATATATTTTCCCATATTATGATCCTATCTGGGATATCATTTATGGTATCCACTCGTTCTAAGTTAAGGAGTCATGCTAGGAATTGAGAGGCGGAGGTAAAAGAGTGGAAACAGCTTTAACTACGCCATTGACATACTTTGGTGTTTAAAGTGACTTAAGAGAGGTTTCATAGGTCTTCCATGTGCATGATGTCCCTCTCATAGTTGATGAAGTCCATAGAGAACAATTCAAATTTCACTATAGTTTTCCAAACACTACCCTAGAGAAAGGGGAAGATATAGTGTTTTCTCCCATTTATATATTTAAGGAAAAGGGAAACAAAAACACACATATAATTCACATTAGTTCCATGTTTCTCTACCTGTGGATAAATTGGGTGAACCATATATAAATTACTCTTCTTATATTCGATTAACTAGGTATGCATCAATCGCATATCTAACTACACTAAGGGACACTAAAGACTACCGGTCCACTACTCTTGCATGTCCAGTGTTTTCCCTTTTCATTACCTAGGATTACTACATAATTAGGGGTCCTAGACCAAGTTTACAATTGTTTGCGACAAGCATAAGGAAGGGTCATATTCCAAATCCTTGGTACAATGCCCACCATACTCCAAATTTCTTTTACACATGCCAAAGGAAAACACGCATTCTGACAAGTTAACTCCCCGGTTTTCCTACACAATATCATTTCCATAATTTCATGTTGGACTATGATTTTCCCATAAATCAATATATAGCCATTAACATTTCAAATTACACCATCGCATTATAATCCCCAACTGGCACATCGATTAAATACTCCACAAGATTTATCGACATCAATTTGGGACCAATTTCGAGCACACTTCCTTCATCAATCGTCAATGTTGTATGAGTATTTAACTCTTACACATAAATGCTGATATCAATTTTCATCAAATAGTGAATTTAGTTTCACAAAGTCTTCGATAATACCTCTCTGTCAGTTTTAAACATGCATGCATATACTCTCTCGATGAGTTCTCCTTATCATTATGCAAGGTTAACACAAAAACCCCATATTGAATTCTCTCATGCAACCATATTTTAGCTTCATGCCCAAAAACAACCAATCTTGGTTATTTCACGCACATGACAGATTGTAGAAATTGGAAAATTATAGTTTTTACCCGACTTCTAAATTTATTGTTGACAAATGTTCACTGTAATTTCGATGAAAACTCCGTCCATTCCTTCCCAAGCCAACTCCACCACACTAAAAAATCTTCTAAGTCTTAGAAATACTTCTACAGCTAGAACTTAGGCATGTTCTATCCAACAACCTTCAATAGGTTTTAATGAATGGAACTTCAGAAAGAAGTTATACCCAGTCAACCTTTCACACTCACCTAAAACCCCAAATCATTCGCTATTGGTTTTATCACTCATTCAAAAATATTAAAATCCCTCTATTCATTAACATACACAGTCACACATTTACAAAACTACTCTAAATTATTTATCAAGTCATATAGAGAATTCAAATAAACTTGCCATTTGTTGGAGGAGCTAGTCAGTGAGCCGACTAGCCTAGTTGGCCGACTAATTAGAGAATAGGTCGATCTCCAAAGGTCGTGTCGGTTGACTGAACCGACAAGTAGTTATTCACAACTGTTTTGTAATCATATATAATAGGCTGTTGAGCCAGATATGAACTTGGTTCGGTTTGATGTTTGTATGAACCCATATGTGTTTTGTGTAATATAAAGCTGTTAATTAATCTACTATCCTTGTCTCTTGTCTCTGTTACGACCATATGATTGTTTATTTTTATTATTGGTAACTTAGTGATTTTATAGATTAAAACATTGGTTCCATTGCCAGTAGTACATGTACGGATGAAATGACCATTAGCATATGATCTTAGAGCAAGAGATTAAGGACTGGTGGAAGTGTAAAATTGCAAACTATTTGCAGAACTATTCTCGAAAAAACAAGCTGACTATTGCCAAGGCGAAGGAGAAATTCTTCACTGAAACGCATGAAAAGTTTGTAGAATCAGTGCCTCAATTTCTGAAAAAAATTACTAGATAAAAAATACAGCAGACACTAAGGAACAAGATTTTCTCCAGAAACTGATAAGAGGACGATGAACAAACCTGTCAGAATGGTTTGAGAAAATCACAAATGAGTTCTATCAGGAACAGGCCATGGAAGAGAGAGTTTTGGTCGAAACTGTCAAAAATAGGTTCTATACCGACTTTACCGAGCAGTTCCTTTACTCCTTTTTGTTTAGATTCCTAATCGACAGAGGAGTAGGGCATATTGTCCAACCTCGTCCATCATTGATCGAACCACCACCAAATACCAACTACACAAAGAAGCAGAGAGCGTGGGAGAAGTTCATTGATGAAAGGGGGTGGGAGTACTTACTGAACAAATAGATAGAACTATTCAGGCTTACTAAAGCATCGGGTAGGCTATGGGGGGGTAGCTGGTCATGTGTGAGGATGGAGTAGAAGGATTCTAGTCGACAATAAAAGGAACCACCAGAAATGAACAGTCGGTCAAAGAAAGAAATAATTCGAACAATGACTCACAAAAGCACTCTGTATTTGCCGAGAATAGAGAGAGATAAGAGGCAGAAGAGAAGGGAGGAACGAAGAGAGAAGGAAATTATGCTGCAGAGAATAATGAATACGAGGGTGACTGAACATGAAAGACATCCACCAAAGTCGGGTCATGACCGACAGGAAGAAGGCGTAGATGAAGAAGAAGTGTCACCGATGTAAGAAGATCTGTGGATAGAGCAACGTGAATCTCTCCATATTGAGATACCCCAGGAAGTAAGACCTCTATCTCTAGTTAATCTGAACTTGAGTACCCATGTGTAGACCATTGTCGAAGAGGACCCAAGGATACGAACTGATGAGTTCGACGTATGGAGTCAACTAGATGAAAAAGGAAATGAAGTCGAACATTTGGTAATTCATCGACTGGAGGAAGGAAACTTGGTCACATTCCAATTGTACCCGTCCAACTGAAGTATCAACATACTCTACCTAGGAAATGAAGGAGCACCCCCCTTCCAAACACAACTTCAGAAAACACAGAATAGTTGGATCCATGGAGGAGAATATCTGAGCTATATCAGTTAGCTTGGACTTCAGAAGAATAAGTGGAACTGATCCGGCTACTTGTCGAGAAGGAACCGACAAATAAAACTTTTGACAGGAACAAGAGTTCCGTTGAAACTAGCTATGACCAACACAAAGCCACAAAGACTATCCCACCACCCCCACCACCCCCACCACCTGAAGCAGACACCAATGACATGGGGCACGATGTAGCACATATCCCCTTCTATGAGGGTGATGAGGATCCCAGACGACACTAGTTCATCTGTAAATCGACATGGGAGGCTAACATTGTAACTAGTGAAGACAGATAGATGGCGCACTTTGCTGGTGCCTTATGAAAGAGGGCACTAACTTGGTATATGAAATATACTAAGAAGACACCTAATGCGACCAAGGCATAAATTAAGCAACAATTCTTATCCTTCTTTAAAACACCAGATGCTAAGCATCTGGCGGTAAAAAAGCTGAAAACAACTATTCAAAAACCCACAGAAACTGTTTGGGACTATGATAAGCGATGGAAGGACCTATTGAGCCAATTAGACTATAACATTGATGAACAAATTTTAATTCAATGGTTTCTTGCAGGACTTGTACAGAAGATCCGAAGACATATAAGTCTGGACACATTCAAATCATATAAAGAAGCATTGACGAAAGCATTGCAGGTCAAGATGGACGATGACTATCCAACATGTCCTGTCGAAAACCACATTGAGGAGCAGTTAGAAATCATGCAAAAATCATTAAGAGAACTGAACCTCAAAGGTTAGGACATCTGGTGCACAACCTGCTAAACAATCGGACATACCAAAGACAACTGTCGACAAGATGTCTGTTTTGTTCAAATGAAATTTTTCAGTGACATTTTCCAAGAACATGGGTCACACACGATGAAGTACTATCCTTATAATATGAAAAATGGAAAAGCTTCATGGTGTGCGATCTGTTAGGTAAAAATTCATTCGACAACTGACTGCCATTTGAACCTAAAGAATCAACAAAATTACCATGAAGTCTACCAGACAAATGCGGTTGCTCAAAACAATGATAATATCCCAAGGAATAATGAAAAAAATGAACAAAGTAACCAATTCTATGAAGGTCAAAGATACGAGTGTCAGTATGACAATCATCGTGGAGAATTTGGAGGTCAAGGCTGATTCAATGGAAATCAGGACAATAGACCACGATGACCCATCTAGTGTCTTACATGCTATAAAGAAGGCCACCGCTATGTAGGCTGTTTGTATAAATATCAGACCGACCTAAAATTTTGTAATAGTTGTGGAGTTGGCAATCACTCACTAGAGGATTGTCCCACTAAACTTGACAAAATCAATAAGAATAAAAATGTTAAGATCTTGTCGTGTGTTAATAAATGCGATATAATTCCTACAAAGAATTTACATGTAGTCACTAGACAAGGAACAAAGATTGGTAATGATAATCCATGCATAAGTAAAATAAAAAACAAAGATGATTATCCTAATCCCATAAAGCAAAAACAATTGTACTATGATGCATCAAACATGTTCCAATAGTTCGCCCGACAAGAAGAAATTAATAACAGTCAACAAGATGTCTCACAAGAATTACTTAACTTAATACATAATGACAAATTAGTAGCATAATTTCTTGATCTGTTATATAGTATTAAGAACAATCCTAGCATGGAGAAACAAACTAAAAATATATGCATACTTAATCAGAAAGATAGGAGTGATGCTGATCCACTTGTCGACCTAGAAATTGAGGGATATCATGTTTGACAAGTCGTTCTCGACTTTGGGTCCCAAGTAAATATTATGACATGCGACACATGGGAAAAACTAGGCAGACCTCGACTAAACGATTTAGGAATATATCTCAAATTAGCAGATCAAGGATTGATCGAACCTATTAGCATATGGTGCAATGTTGACACAACTATTACAGGAATTACCAAAAAAGTTGATTTCAAAATCATCGACCCGAAATAAGGATCCAGTTCTTTCCCAACCTTGGTGGGCCGACCATGGGGTCAAAAGATGAAAGCATCGATCTCATTAGAAAAAGAGAGGATAAAGCTCAAAGGAAACAGATAAAAAGTTATTGTCCCCATTCACCCTTCTCAAGGTGAACCTTGAACTGAACCGATAGATGAAGAAGTTAACATTTGACAACTGTACAAAATCCAAAATAACGAAGAATATATTGAGCCAAAAATATAAGGGGAACTTCATTTAAGGAACCAAGACTTAGTTGGATATAATTCAGATGCAAAATTATACAATTGGGAGATAGAAAATTATGAAACTCAAGCACAAGGATGTTGGACTATCCAAGCTATCTCGAAGAAACCGACTCGACAATGCTTTTCAGTGTCCATCATTCCAAAAACATTTGAAAGAAAAATGATGGAATACCCTTCTTTAGCGCCGATCAAAACATAAAATAAATAGCCTCTTCGGTATAAAGAAAGAGAGTCACCAGTATTCCATATTGAAAAAGTTTCTAAAAACCTAGGAGAGCACGACCGACTACAAAGCCAAGTTGAGACGTTTATAGGTCAAGCTGCTCAATGGTGGGATACCCATTAGTTGAGGCTACAAATGTGTATAACAACTTCAACATACTTCGTCGAGAGATTCGACAGAAGGAAGCTAACTAAACAGGCACAAATACCAGTCTTCACATAAGGGAAAAACCCTGAAAATCACACAAGTATATGCAAAAGGGAATGGAGAAGACTTGGGTACAAAAACATACGAACATGGCCACACTTATTTCCATCCACACTTGAAGACTTACCAAACAAATGGTATAAGATGGAAGAAGCTCGAGGCAAAACATTCATATGGTAGGAACTTTAGGAAAATTTCATTAAAGACTTTAGATTCATACAAGAAGATGACAAACTTGTCAAAGCAACAGAACAAATAAAAACATTTATACAACCGACTGCTCATCATAATTTGAATCAAAACCATAACCGAATGAAAGAATCTTGTAATAACATTGAATCGAATAGAATACCACAGTCGACAAGACTTTGACCAGAGAATGAGCACACACATGGAAAAATATTTCAGTGGAAAACTGATCATCCAGAAACAGTAAAACCAATTAAAACAATACTCAAAGTTGAGTCGACCAACATAGAAGATACTGACAGGATAACAACAACAGACTTCCCAACAACATTTTCACATTTTAAAGAAGGAAGTTGACAAATCAATGAAAGCAAGGCACCATAATGGATGGAAATGAAAGTTAAAACCAAATAAGTCGACATCTCTAATGATAATCAACCAAAAATGGCACGGATAGGTGATTATTGGAACGACGAACAAACAACCGAAATAGTTAACCTTCTAAAGGAATTTCAAGATGTCTTTTCCAGAGATTATAAATACCTTAAAGGATTAGTTCAAGAGATGGGTGAAATGAAAATAGACATAAAACCTGATGCAAGACCAATTAAGAAAAGGCCTTACAAATTAGCTCACAAATACAAGGAAATAGTGAAAAAAGAGATTGATAACGTGCTAGCAGCAGGGATCATATATCCAATCGACCAATCAGAATGGGAAATCCATATGGTCATCCAACCGAAAAAGTACGATCTGACAAAATTAGGAATCTGTGTGGATTTTCAAGATCTAAATAAAGTCACCCTAACAAATCCATTTCCAACTCCATTCACAGATGAAATTTTAAATGAAGTCATGGGACACGAGTGTTACTCTTTTATGGATGGATTCTCAACATATAATTAAGTCCCGATTGCTAAAGAAGACCAGAAGAAGACAACATTTGTTTGTGAATTCGGTTCATTTGCTTACAATGTCATGCCATTTGGGCTAAAGGACGCACCAACTATATTCTTAAGGATAGTGGTCAAAGAATTTCAAGAATACATATAGAAAAAATTGGCTGTATACTTTGAAGACTGGATGATTTACTCCATGTTGAAGGATCATTCGAAGTGGCTAAGACTAATGTTGGAAAGATGTCGAAAAATCCAACTTTCACTCAATATAAGGAAATGCATCTTTTTGACCCCCATTGGAATCTTATTAGGACATATCGTATGCAAGGAGGGTATCAAAGTTGACTTTGCCAAAATAAAAATCATCCTAGACCTAAAACCACCAGTAAACCCAAGACAAGTCAAAGAATTATTGGGACATACGAGATATTATACAAAATTCATTCGTCACTACTTAGATATGACATGCCAGTTAGAAGAGCTATTAAAAGAATACCAAAAATACGACTGGAATGAGGAATGTGATGCTTCCTTTGACACGTTGAAAAAAGAATTAGTCGAAGCACCCATTCTCAGATTCCGAACTGGTCAATTAAATTTCACGTCCACATTGATGCATCAGGCATATCAATAGGTGCAATATTGACACAACCTAGAGATGATAGGATGGACTATCCAATTGTGTATAGCAGTAAAAAACTAAACAAGTCAGAACGTAACTATTCAAGGATAGAAAAAGAGGCATTAGGAATGGTAGTTGCACTACAGAAATATCAACATTACCTATTAGCTAATCCTTTCTTATTCTACACAGATCACCAAGCTTTAAAATACTTGGTAAACAAACCCTTACATCATGGAATAATATGTCGTTGGTTGTTACTATTCCAATAATTTGAGTTCGAAGTAGTAGTTTGACCAGGGAAGCTAAATGTCGGACTCGACCACTTGTCAAGAATCGACACAGGAGAGGAACTGACAGGAGTCGAAGACAATCTTCCAGATGCACATCTATTTCGAATAAAAGTTGTACCAGCAGAACTAGAAGAAATAACTTAATTTCTAGAGAATGGTCAAGCACCTGAAGGTATGAACACTAAAAAGAAACAAGTTCTAGCAATGAAGGCCGCACCATACACTCTAATTAATGGATTCCTATATAAAATGGGTTTGGATGAAGTACTTCACTGATGTGTCTTAGAGCATGAAAGAAAAAATATAATGCATGAAACACTCTATGGAATAGCTGGAGGACATTTTCAGTCAGACACGATTTCCAAAAAGATCCAACAGTTAGGACTATGGTGGCTGACACTACACAAAGATTGTCAATATTTTGTTAGTAATTGTGATCGCTGTCAACGTTTAGGTTAACCTTTACCTAGTACTGATATGCCTTTAATTTCGGTAAACCCAAGCCTAGCATTTGAAATTTGGGCTATCAATTTTGTTGGACCATTTCCAGTTCCAGCAAGAAGGACAGGCGCACGATATATCATAACAATAGTGTAATATGTTACTAAATGGGCAGAGGCAGAACCTGTCAAAACCTGCTTGAGTGAAGTGGCTGCCAAGTTCATATATGAAAATATAATTACTAGATTTGGTTTTCCATTGACCTTAATCAGTGACCAAGGATCACACTTTATTAACAGAACTATCGCAGAATTAACAGAACAATTCAAGATCAACCACAGACAAAGTACAGCTTATCACCCGCAGTTTAATGGGGCAATAGAAGCATTTAATAAAACCCTAACAAGAGGCCTAACAAAAATCTGTAACAATAATAAAGATGATTAGGATGAAAAAATTTCTACTATCCTATGGGCTTATTGAACAACATATAAATGATTCACCGACCAAACACCATTTCGACTAGTCTATGGCCAAGAAGCAGTCACCCCCCTACACTTCCGACAACAGACACCGATAATAGCTGACATATTACATATTAACGTCGAAGAAGCAAATAAGGATCGACTAATGCAACTAGCTAAGATAGATGAAGACCGACTTATGGCTATACAACATCAAGAAATTAAAAAACAACAACAAAAATCATGGCACGACCGAAACATTAAAAGCAAAAAATTGTCAGTTGGAAATATTGCACTACTGTATAACAATCAAGTGAAAGGAAAACTAAAGAAACTCCACACAGAGTGGATGGGATCCTATATCGTGGAAGAAATCAATGCCAATGGATCAATTCGACTGAGAACAATACAAGGTAAAGTATTTCAGAAACTGGTAAATGGTGCCCAACTAAAGTGGTAAAAAAAATAAAAAAATAAAAAATAAAATAAAAAGAAAAACAATTGCATAACTGGTAACAAAATATATAAAGATAATAAAAAACCTAAAACTAACAAAAAAAAGAATAAAACAGACCAAAATGACAGGAAATCTAGAAATACGTAGCAGAATGCAATTTGACAATAATCGACATTTCCATCATCGACATACCACATACTGACCATACAATTGACATTGATAAGAGGATCAAAAGGTCCAATCAACCCATCATGACTAAGGTCAGAAGGAGCGCCAAAACTAGAGCGCATTAAAAGAGACTTCAATAGAGCGTCCTTTACCATTAAATCCACCATTAATAACTCCATCGACAAGATCGCCATTCGCCCCACCTATAAATACTATGCCAGACAAAGATTTCATACCACTTTAGAAAGAACTAGAGCGATAGATTTACCAGACCTCCAAGAGCAAATTACCCACGAAGAAAGCCGAGCTAGAAACCGACAACATGGCTCCTAAGAAAACCAGAGCCATGGCAGCCAAGGAAAAAGAATTGGAATCTTCTACAACTCCATTAGTAAAACGATCGGGAAACATTAAAAAGGAAAAAGTACTGGAAAATTTGTGGGCACGAATCTGGGCAGAGATCAAGAAATGAGCCTATGAGAAGACAAAAATGACAGAGGACGGTTTGAAAATAAACCATAGAACTATCATGAACTATATGAACGCACCACTCATGGCGAGTTTCGGTGGGACAAAAGAAACTATTGCCAAGTTCATCATCATCTAATACCATAATGGGAAGTTTTACTTCGACAAACCAGTGGAGATATCAAGTGAAACCATCTACAAACTTACTGGGATTTCCAACAAAGACGACCTTGTTCCCACAGGTATCAAACAAGGGTTGGTTGAAAGACTAATAGTAACGCCGATAGGAAATAACTCCAAAGGGATAATTGTCGGACAAATTCAAGCTTCCACACCCAAAATGGTGGCCAAAATTGTATCCATAGGCTTGACTATTTCAGGACGAGGATGTGATTTGAAACTCGACATGTTGGAAGCCATTTACTATATCGTGGAATCATGTAAAGTTTACTGCTGTGCTCAATACATGGCCAAAATGCTCAAATCCATTTGCAAAAAATGACAAGAAACAGGTGCAATAATCAGATTTTCGTCATTGATAATATGGATATCTATGTACCACCTATGTCCAGTCAGACATCCACAGTTCCTAGAGCTGATCAAGTTTCATATGTGGCATTTCAAGTCATTCTTAATGGTTGGAACTCCACAGGAACTAGAAGAAGGAAAAGTGTTCTTAGAAAATTGGTTTCAAAATCTAAAACTCCAAACAGCAAGATGGAGGTTGCCTTAAAACATCCGAAGATGTCTGCCCCCGACAACACATATCCAACTGGAACTTGACCACACTGCAGTCTGGCATTCGCAAGGTCCCATAGCGAAATCAAAACCTCTCAACTACTATCCAATAGTCGAGGATATTTTCACAGAATTATCCCATCAATCTAAAACCAAAATAACCATACCGACGGGTGCAAAAAATATTAACCAATCTATTGTCGAACCATTGACCGACCAAGAGAAGGAAGGAGACTACGAAGTTCACCTTCATATTAGTACCTTCACATCTAAAGACAACCCAACAAAAGAGAAAAACCCTCTTTAGATTGAAAATGTATCGACTGAACAACAAGCCATTGTATCGACAGAAGATAACACTACTGTCCTGACTCAATAGCAGGTAGCGGAGGGAAGAGAACATACAGATGAAGAAACTCAATCCTACAGACCTGAGTATGCTATGAAAAAGGAGAATCTGAAAATAGAATAGCTAATGAGATATCAACTTCAAGAAAGAAGAAAGGGAGTTAGGCACAAGGAAAGAGGGAGTGCAAACTCATCCTTCTGGAGGAGTCAGAAGATGAAGAAGAATTACTTGCTATCGCTATTGACATTTTGGAGGATGCTGCTTTAAACAAAGTATCTGTTGAAACACAGTTCAAATAGTTCATTGAGTCAGGAGAAAATCAAGGCAGACCTAAAAAGGTAAGAGTGGATACCCCTCCCAAAATAAGTCCTATTGATTTGACACCAGAGTCCCCACTAACTTCCCCAACTAGAATAACACCAGACTCGACTATCACCATATCACCAATCTACAAACATATAATCTTTGGAACCCTCAAAGAAAAAATTGATAAATATGCTGAACTTCAGCAATTTATCAACAACCTACCACAACTATTCCGCAATGCCCAACCAATAAACACCACGCATAAATTCACAGAGTTGAGCTCTGCCCAATGAAGTCTCACCCCACAAACCGACCAAATCTCACCACATCCAAAAGTCATGGGACTTATCAGATCCTCATTCATCTGAAACCCTGATAAAACATCCGAAGTTGTAGTAGCCCAAATCTCATCATTCACACCATCTATTTCAAAACCTTCGGTTAATGAGGCAGATGAGGGAACATTTGATCTCGAAGGCAATGATCAAGCAACACTAGATGAATAAATCACCAACCCCATGGAATATGAAGAAATTGACAACCTTGTCGACTTGCGACCGGAATTCAAAAAACCTATACCGAAAAATAACCTTCTGACCACTCCATTAAATCCAGACCATTCGCGATCACTATCACCACCACTACCAAAGTCCCCTTACAATCCAGAACTCCCACCTTCATCACCACGGGATGCACAAATAGCTACAAGCCCCACCCATGAAATTCAACTAGTTAAACCGACCACAACAAATGTTCAGTCGATTGAAAATCTGTCGACTAAAGAGCAAAAAATAGAGCAACATCAACCAACATCAATACCAACAGGACCAGTGGTGGTACATCACTCTAAACACAAAAGAAAAAGAAAATAAAAGAAGAAAATAGAACAATAGTAGACACAACAGGTACCGACAATTATCCACCTTCATCAACTAGGGTTGACTACTGCAGTTGACACACAAAAACTTAGAGATGGAGAACTTGACCAACTATTGGGAGCACTCAATAAATAGGTTGCAATAAGAAATCAAAGCAGAAGAGAAAATATAGAAAAAATTCAACTAGAGCAAGTCGAATTCCTGACCAAATGCAGGAATCTAACACAAACAGTTCTACCAGGAATAACATAGACCGACACCGACAAACCATTGGAGAGAGCATACCAGTTGTTGGAAAGTGTTGTGTCGAACCTTCAGACACAAAT
Source organism: Pseudotsuga menziesii (assembly GCA_001517045.1). Taxonomy (NCBI): domain Eukaryota; kingdom Viridiplantae; phylum Streptophyta; class Pinopsida; order Pinales; family Pinaceae; genus Pseudotsuga; species Pseudotsuga menziesii. The sequence continues at coordinate 26,634 of LPNX011092229.1, read as the reverse complement.
GCATGCCAAGAAAAATGAGCAAAAAGGAGAGACTTATGTGCTACTGAGACATCAATACACAACATTTTCAGAAGCCCACAAGGTACTGTAAGAACATTTGGACAAGTCTATCACTACATAAGAAGTACTACAAAACTGGTATACTTATTATGGCTAGGTATTCCAGTAGGATAGAGAGACTTGGGAACATATCAAATCATTAGAAAACAACAAGGTCTGGAGGAAGCAATGAGGAGCACAGTACAAAATCAGATTGTACTGGAGACAACAAAACTCGAAAAATTGGAAAAACAAACACATCAGTGGATGAAACAGGCACTACCCAGCCTCGACACACTTGACAAAATTTGTCCACGAATGAAAATATTACTCAAGACAACAGAGGAAAAAACTCAACTGTTGGGGATCAAGATGATCCATATCATAGAACTACCAATACAAGAGAAGATGTCGATTCTATCAAGCATTACAACCTTGACCATTGGCATTCAGAATGCTCTCTGCAATTGGATAGAATTTCTACATCAACTAGCCATTACAACATAAGCCATTGTGTAGATATGTGTATATAAATGACCATCCATTCAATTGCGCATCCCATGAAGACAGAGCAATTGGAATAAAAATACTCTAGACAAGATGTTTTTACCTCCTCCATTTCTTCGGGACGAAGAAAGATTTTGTTCACGTGGGAGATGTTGGAGGAGCTAGTCGGTAAGCTGACTAGACTAGTTAGCCGACTAAGTAGAGAATAGGTCGACCTCCAAAGGTCGTGTTGGTTGACTGAACCGACAAGTAGTTATTCATAACTGTTTTGTAATCATATATAATAGGCTATTGAGCCAGATACGAACTTGGTTCGGTTTGGTGTTTGTATGAACCCATATGTGTTTTGTGTAATATAAATCTATTAATCAATATACTATCTTTGTATCTTGTCTCTATTATGATCATATGATTCTTTATGTGTATTATTGGTAACTTAGTGATATGAGAGATTACAACACCATTCAATTTCTACAGGATTTTCTTCTAAGTGTTAAAGAATTTAGCAAATATTAGAACCTCTAAGGGTTCTAACCAACTTCAGATCTCCTTAACTGAAATTCCAATAGAATTTTTGCCCAGCTCTGCTCTAAATGAGTTCTATAAATCTTATTTATTCCCTATAGAATCCTAATACAAATCATTCAACATTGGTGGAAATACTACAATATATTTTAAAGCAAAGTGCCTCACAAAATTGCGTGAACCATGAACTATGGATCCTATATTGTATATGCATGCCATGACTTTGTTAGATTGATTGTACGACATTGTCAACCAACACACCTTAAGCTATTTGAAGTTGTGGCACTTTGATCTTGACATCATTTTTAAGCTTACAAATATGGGATGAATTATGTATGTGTGTACATATAAAAGAAACAAGGAAACCATTGAGGAAAGAATCTACTATAGGTGTTCATTGTTAATAGATTCATTGTGTGAACATGCCATGACTTCATTGGGATGAAGTATGTCATTAGAATTTCTGGGAAGCTCCAAATTTTCCTTAGTTGCAGTTCACCATTTCAAACAATAACTAGAGTAGGCCATGTACAATCAATAAAAAGTAAAACATTACAATTAACTTGGGAATTGTCCATTAATTCAACAAAAACAAGGGCAATATGGGACATGCAAAAATTTGACACAAAAAATTAATCAACTTTGGGTAACCAAAATCCATAGTTGATTGAGGAATCAACTCTCACATCAGAGAACACTTTTCCAAATTGCCATAAGGGTCATTGGATAATTGTATAGGGAACTAAAAACACAAATGAACAATGATAAATCAAGCTCACCTAGTGAATGAAAAAAAACATCTTGTTCTTAATTGTCATATTCACGCTGACATAGTATTGTCCTTATCCTGTTTGTTAGGATGATCGAAACTTAATTTAAATTCACATATCAAATATCACTTACAACATGAATGTATTGCTTGACAATAGATGTTTAGTGAAATAAAATCAAAATATACAAGAAAATATGAAAAACAAACTCATGCTAACATATCCCACAACTTTCCCATACCGGGTGTCAACTCTAGAGACAAGCCAATGCATGGCAGAATGGGTTGCTGGCCACGTGGTTGAATGTCTGGTGGTATTATTGAAGAAGGCGGTGAATAGACAAGAAAAACCAAGTGGTAGGTTCTATTATTGTTAGTGTCTAGCATGCAGGGGAGGAGGATCATAGAGGATCCATTCACTCACATGATGTAGATTGAGCTAAAGGACCTACGATAGATTTTGAAACCAACAAATCAAATGATGAAGCATGAGTTAATGGAATGGTCTTGCAATTTAACAGAGAGGCTGCATGCTAAAATACACTTGAATCTGTGGTGGGTAGACATGGGGAGAGTAGTGGTGTGGAAGTTGGTTGACACAAGAAGAAGGCATGATCTCTCCAGCCAACATAGTCCATCAATATCCTATATCGAGTCTGGGTTAACAATGCCAAATAAAGGAACATGAAGGCTTGCATGTGACTAATTCCATTAATATTATGATCAAATCAACAAAGAATTACAAAGATACAATTCTAGAGGTGGTGCATAACAAAATTAAAATGGTTGAAGATGAAGCCAATGTAGAACATGGGTTCATTAGCAATGAGAAGAATTTTGCTAAGTTCCAGAATTAGGTCAAAGACATAGGTTACACCTCAACCAAGGTGACTCTATTCCATTTTACCATTGAATTTTACTGGTTAATACATATTGTAATGGGAGATCCCTTTTCAAGAGAGGGAAATCTTATGCCAAAATTTTAATGCAGTGGGATTCCCTCCAAGAAGAGCTTCACAATCTGGAAACAAGGACAAATGCTACCAATAACAAGGTTAATAGAAATGCATAATATATTGGAATCAACCTTAAACTGGTTTCAAGAGATGTCCAATCCCTTAGTTCTCCATCCTTCATTCCATCAGATGATAACATCAAGCAAGAATAGGATTCAGGTTCTGGTTCTAGGTTTCAATTATTGTCATAGATTGTTAGAGTTTAGTAAGCCTAGTGCTAGCGCTTATTTTGTTATGTTGTAAAAGTGGTACAAGCATAGTCAAATGCTCATCATAGTCATAGAAAACACTCAAACAATATTTTACAGCCTAGTTTCCCCTCAGGGAAGGCATAAAGATAGATTTTGTGTTTACTACGGGCTGGTCTTGTTTTCCATAGGGCATAGAAGCATCAAAAGTCTTGTAATTTTTTCTTATGAATGGTAATGAAAGGATCCTATAGTGCTAGATTAAAAAAAAAACCATTTCTAACAACTTTTTTATGTCAATGTGAGCTATTTCACATAATGTTCTCTATACTTCTCTCTGCATCTTAACCAAATCTAAGTCAATGTGATGCAAATCCCCATCACATGAAAAGTTCTGTGACTCATCACAACGTTAATAAAAAAAAGTCAATATCTTCTTTCTACTCTTATGAATCACATGGGATGGCAATGGGAGAATAAATTTCCTCTCGATATATGGAAGACATTGGCAAGATACCCATCTTGTCAGAGTAAAGAAGAATTATAAAACTTTGGTTTGTATATATGCTTTTTGTTTTCATAGAAAAATTCCCTCAAGAAGAGTCATAAACTAAAAGAAATTGTCATGAAATATTAAATCATGTTGACTTGTAATAGCAATTTGTATTAAATATTTTCATCTTTCACTAGAGATAAATTCCTATTTTTCTGAAAATGACCTTTCAAAAATGGTTTGACATTTAAAAACAAAAATAAAATTTCAATGAGATACATCGACTAAAAGGTTTCCCATCAGAAATCCCAACCTATTTGCAAGAAATATTAGAACCCTGCTATCCAACCAGATCATAATCCATTCAAGACAGTGACCAACAAACATAAAAATCAGAGGTCCAATCCCACAACACCCAAATACAACCCAGGCAATACTGGCCAAGGCATGATCCAATAGATTTAAGTCCTAGAAAATCTAGTCAATTTGATGAGTTTATTGTAGCAAAGGGAACAAAAGAAGTCCCAGTTCAAGAAATAGTTTAGGAATACCAATAGGATTCTCTAGTCGAGGTATATAGGGAACTACCTTTGGAAAAAGAGGCAGCCTAATATTAGGAGATTCCTTAGCATGTTCCAACTGTGCCTTTTGTATATCCTAAATATGCTGGAGCATTGAAGAAATATTTGCATTTTTATCCTCCCCTTACAAGGGGAAAGAAGGTATTCAGGATCAAAAAGAAAACATAAACTAATTCAAAAAATAATTTGCGCAAGCATAGAACCTTGTACTCCCTCTTTTGGGGGTGGGATTCACCTATTTGGCTTAGGTTTTTATGTATTGTGAGGTTATTTTTTCATGTGGACAATTTTTAAAGCTTGAAAGTTGCAGACATCATAGAAATGAAGTATTTAGTGAGTGTAATATGCATTTTGTGGTTTCTTTATTGATAGAACTGAAAATTTTGGTTCCTCTGCTACAAAATTTTAAAAATTCTGTATCTATATGTTGACTGGTTCAACCACAACCTTTTTTTATAGAATATAAAGCCAATGATCCATGTTTAAAAAAATAAAGCATTCATTCAGTCTATATCTAATGGCAAAAATCCTGACCTTTTGAGAACCCACGACTAAATGGAGACACTAACCTAGGAAAGGTCACGTGGATGCCATCCAAACCTCTAGAAATTAACACAATTGAGTATAAAAGTGGTGTTTTAGCCAGAAAATATAAGTGCTCGCATAGGGGTTTGTGGGGATGATGAGGATTTAGTCATTATGGGACAGGTTGGATGAGGAGGACAAATATGTAAATAAGGTAAATGATACCATGGTTATTCCTTCTATGATATCCAGTTTTCCAGTTTTCTTTGGTAACTCATTCAAAATATTTGGCACAGGTCTATGTAGATCAACAACTAGTGTGCTTGTGGCAAGAAGAGAATGTAACCTGTATTTACCAAGTTTTGAACATTGGCAATCTACACAAATACAGTTTTACACTTTCATCCTATAGTAATAATAATAATTTATAATAATATATATTATTTACAATTTAATTACAATAATTATATTCATTCACAATAATAAATCCATCTTCCGATAGTGTTTGGGGCTCCAAAATGTCTCAAGTCCAAATTTAAGCATGGGAATATGGGTTCAAATGCGCTAGACAATTTTTGAGTAAGATGGTCAGGCTTCAACATAGTAAGAGAAATCTTGATCTACTAAAAAGGTATGTTTTCTTAAGTGGCCTCTTGCAAGGAATTGATGACCACCCAAAGGACTTAGATCAAGCAATTGTGGAGATTAAACCTCTCACTAAAAAAATAAAAATAAAAATAAAGTAAAATATAATAATTATAGCGTAGCAAAATAACAAATTGAAGTATGAAACCCCCTTCGTTTTGGGACAAGGGACTCCCTTTGCACATCCATTAATTACGTGTTTGTGGATGTGTAAATACCGTACCTCCTTGGGATTCACACATGTTCCCTCCAAGAAAACAACAAATGTTATCATTTGCCAAGGCCCACTCACAATTATACTCCAAACTTTGGAGCATAAAGAGCACTATGTTAACAATAACGCAAGAAAAATAGATTGGAATTACCCAACACAAGGTGGAGACATGTGTAGATGGGTCAATATTTCTATATTGAACATAACTATTATAATCACAAATCATATGTAAATGGGCATGGCATGCTAGAGGAGTTGGTTCACTTAATATCCTTTCGACACATTGGGACTCTGGGAGGTCATAAGTTCAATCCACCTAGCGATGTGTAGGATGACATGCACTGAAGAAGTCCCTGGTGATGGAGCCCCAAAATTTTTGGATTTCACCCATCACCCTAAGTGGTTACAGATTATTATAATTTACTTTGGAGAGAAAAGTGGATTTCAACCCCTTCATCTTATTGTTAGAAAGTTTGTTGAGCAAATAGTGGTTCTAGGAAGTTTCATTTAGGCTATAACCTATTTTTAAACTTTCAGTTACATTTTCTGCCAATTTAGCTTGCAATTTTCGGTAATTTTCATCAAATTTTACTCCCTCTTCAAGTTGATATTCTAAATTTGTTTTATAAGTACTCACTGCTGCCATAAAATTTAATCTTACATTTTTGCTCAAAGCATCAGCTACTTTATTTTCCTTCCCCTTGATATGTTGGATCTCAAAATCATATTCACTAAGGAAAGCTAGCCACCTAGCTTGTTGCCTTGCATTTAAATTTGGTTGATCCAACAGATACTTTAAACCCTTATTATTCATCATTAAAATAAATTTTCTCCTGATCAAGTGACGGCGCCACATCTTTAATGCATGTATCATGGCAGCCAATTCTATATCATAAGTAGCGTAATTTTTCTCGTGAATTTTAAGTTTCCTAGACTCATACGCTATTAGGTGTCCTTCTTGAGTTAAGACCCCACCAAGGCCATTGTTGCATGCATCAGTGCATACAACAAAATCCTTGTTAGGATCCACAATTCTTAGAATGAGTGTAGTAGTTAACAATTCTTTTAATTTCTTAAAACTCTCTTCACATTTTTGATCCCATACAAATTTCTTCCCCTTCTTTTGTAGAGAAGTTATGGGATTCACGATCCTTGAGAAACCCTCAATGAACCTTCGATAATACCCGGTGATCCCCATGAATGACCGCACATTAGTCACATCCTTTGCGACCGACCATTCGTTAATTGCTTTTATCTTATCTAGGTCAACCGAGATCCCATATTTAGTTATTACGTGACCCAAGTATTGTATTTTATCTTTGAAGAAGTCGCATTTACTGAACTTGGCATATATCCGATGTTCCCTTAAAACTTGTAAAATGATTTTTAAATGTTCCTCATGCTCTTCTTTAGTATTAGAATAGATTAGAATATCATCAATAAAAACTATTACAAACTTATCTAGATATTTATGTAATACGTTGTTCATTAAACACGTGAAGACTATCGAGGCATTAGTTATCCAAAACGGCATGAAAACGAACTCATAGTGACCATATCGGGTCCTAAAATCCGTCTTGAAAATATCCTCATCCTTAATCCGGACTTGATGATAACTGGATATTAAGTCAATTTTCGAAAATATTGTTGCTCAGTGTAACCGATCGAACAAATCATCTATGCGGGGCAACAAGTATCTATTTTTCATTGTCATCTTATTAAGCTCACGGTAGTTAATGCATAAGCGCAGAGTATTGTCCTTCTTTTTAACAAAAATGACCGGTGCTCCCCAAGGAGACACACTTTGTCTTATATACTTTTTATCTATCAGTTCTTTTAATTACGATTTTAGTTCATTAAGCTCAAGAATGTTCATCCGATAAGGATATTTGGAGTTAGGTACCGCACCGGGTACCAGCTCAATAGTGAAATCCAACTCCCTCTTCTAATTTTAGCTTGTCTTCTTTATTAATGTGTTCTTCATTAGTTATATTTACAGCAAAAGCTTTACATCCCTTTTGAACAACCCTTTTTAGTTGTAAGGAAGAAGTATGTATGATTGTTGTTTTCCTAGGAATTCCTTTTACTGTTAGCATTTCTCCTTTGTTATTTAAACATGTCAAAGTTTTATCAAAACAATTTAACACTACTCGATGTTTTTCCAACCAATCCATTCCAATTAATACATCATAGAATCCTAACGAAAGTACATTTAGCTTTACAGAAGTTTCAAACTGATTCATAATTAATGTACAATCTTTCACAAAATCAATTACTTTCCTTTTTGCTCCTATAGCTAATTGAACCAGCCATGATTTTGCAAATTTCTCTACTGGTAGTTTACGTTTCTCTACTAAACTGGGAGAGACATAACTCAGGCTAGCCCTTGGGTCAATTAAAATAGAAATAGGTTTATGGTTCAACATACCTTCTACTTGGACCATGGAATTATGATATTCAACCTGTCTATTTTCCACCGCTGCATTGATTCTGGGCATCTCTCTTGCTAAATCACCAACCGTTGTTTCTTCCCGCACAGCATGAATCTTGGTTATGGTCTTGTTCCTGTTAGGAAAACTTGATGCATAGTGAGGTCCTTGGCATTCCCAACATTTTATCGGTTCCTTGCGTTCATTATTTTTAACATAATTACTGTGATTATTTGTAAATTCTTTATTTCTTGTGAGAGTAGGGTTTTGCTGTGGGTTAATTTTTTAAATACTTCCTTGAAATTTTATGTTAGGAAGATTACGTGAGTTATTATGCCCAAAATTCCGATTAGGTGTGGGATTTTTCTTTCTTGGTTCAAAATTATTATTAGGCCTTTTTATTTTCCAGTTTGGCATGTTCTCCCTTTAGCCGGTTTCGCTCATAGTAGAAATTTGCTTTTCGCATACCCTCTTCAAGGGTCTTAGGATTATCATATTCAATTCTATCCTTAATATGAAAAGGTAAACAACTCATAAACTGTTGTACCTTCAGTTTTTCATCAACAATATAAGGCACATATCGCAGTAAGATTAAAAAATTACTATTTAACTCTTTCATACCCATGGTTCCCAACTTTAGGTAATAAAATTATTTAGCTCATTCCTCATAATACTGCTCTGATAGAAATTTATTTTTAAAGTACTTTTTAAAAGTTCTCCAGTTTATACTCTTCTCTTTTATGCCCTTAACTCGTTTTATGTCCTGCCACCAGATGTCGACTTTTCTAGTTAGGTTATAAATTGTCATCCTTGCTTTTAATTGATTTGAATAATTATTATGTCTGAAAATAATTTTTCATTCCGGATAGACATGCTTTGAATTCCTCTCCTTTTCTGTTTTGCCAATAAAAGTTGGTGGTTTAATCTTTTTGAACGCTCTAGAAATCTCTTCATAAGGCTTGTATTTCTTCTTTCTAGAATGATAATTACTCTTGCTTGTCAGTAGAATATTGGTGTTTCTTTCTGTGTGAGTTACCATTAATTTCAGAAGAAGAACTACTTTCGATTTTAGAGTATTTTGACCTTTTACCCTTATGTTGATAGGACATAGTGTCAGATTCTATCGGTTTATCCTTTTCTTTGTTATAAAACTTTTCTAGCAATATTTGATTCATCTCCTCCCGAGCTCTTAAGATTCTCTCATTTTCTTTTTTAACGGTCTCCATTTCAGTTTTTAGATCTTTAACTATTTGTAGTAATTCATATGAGTTATTAGTTATATCTTCTTTAGCAGGTTCCTTTCCAGAATTATTTTGTGTGTTTAATGGGGACCTCTCTTCAACATACTCTTTGAGCCTTTCCATACCGGCAAATCTAATTCATAAAATATTATGTACAACAACATTTAAAATCATATATCAATATCCATAATTTTTATTTACTTTTTGTTTACATTTGATGAGCCACTTCAGGCCTAGTGTCTGAACTTGGGCTCTGATACCATATGTAACATCCTAAAAAATTCACAAAAAAATTAAATTTTTCTATGTGATATTAAATGCTAAATCATAGCCATAATGCTAGTTTAATAATTAACTTCAAACAGATAGTTTACAAAGACAATACATCAAAAGAAAAATTAGGAGTTAATACTCTTCGGTTAACTGTAACTAAGAGGCTATAGAATTTTACTTACTAACTTGTAGGTCACATGCCACTAACCGTGCTCAATCTATAACAATTTTTCAGTCTTGAATAATAAAATGTTGGTCAAAAGCTAATGAGTTAAAATAGTTTATTGAATTGAGATCATTGGTTTATTTGTAAGAATGTGTATGATTTTGATGGTTATTTTCTTTTCTTACTGAAGGGGGGCTTGAGGTTAGCCCGAGGCTTACTTAGATTTTCTTAAAGCTAACGCATATCCGATGCTTGTACAAAATTCATAGGTAAAAACTTACTTCCAGGTTTATGATGTAAGAATTTAAGGCTCAGAAGACTAAATGAATAAGTTAGGAAATATCCTTAAATTTTATTCTTTAGACTTAAGCTTCAACTACCACAATGACTCTATTTATTGTCTAGATTATCGAAGTGTATGAAAAATTCCTAGGCCTATAGCAAGGACTTATTCTACATAGTTAGCAAATTGGAGTTGATATGGTGATTATTTGTTTTAAACAATAAATTATATGATTGCTGGTGTATTTCTCAAAACATGCTTTTAGTTGTTTGTAGTACTAGGAGCTTAATTACGTTCTCAATGTTTTTAAAACTATGAGCTTAAGCCAAGTTAATCCTATAACTTGATAATAATTAACATTATTATTTTGGTCCTAGAAATTTAACTACAAAAATTGCAAACCTAACCTAGGCATGTAGTCGATGTATTAAATAACAACTACAACCTAGCTAAACCCTCAATATGCATAAGATAATAAATATAAACTAGCTCAAAGCTTCATCCTACCAAACAATGACTTGTTTAATTTTAAACAAAAGTAATAGTATCACTTTGCATGCATTGCAGCGTTAATCTTGTAGGTTCAACACTATATGAAACTAAAAAGAATTCCAAGTGTAGTGGGATCCATGTGGTAGATGCTTGCAAGGTGGAGGGTTTTTGGTGATAAACCCTATGCACTACATTCAATGTTTGCCCTAAAATATGCTTGGCTTCATTAGTTGTATGGAGGAGTAGGCTGGCAGGCCCTCAGCCTCCTCAGATCTATGCAACAGTTATCACTTTTTATTTGCCCATGGCGTTAGTAGGTTTGGAGTTTAGGTTCTTCACCATAATCTGTTCCTTTGAGCTCAAGGTTTAAACAACGTTCACTTTTGTTTTCCTAAGGCCTTAGCAGGTTTGGAGCTCTGGTTCTTCGCCATAACTGTTTCTTTCGAGCTCAACGTTAAAACTAGTAAGTTGTAATGAATTCCTTCCAGCATTCATCCTTTCTTTTATTTATACTAGCCTATTTATCAAATAGTTTTAAGCTTTTTCTGTTTGATGGTAGGTGAAAATATACAGTCGAAGGTTGAAGGCATTTTCCTGAAGCTGAAGGGTGTGAGCAAGAAAGGCTCGGTAAGCCTTGGTCCCAACCTTGGGTACCCTTCGTCGATTGTGTTTGTGGTGATAACGATGGTATTTTCAGTTTGTTAATGCGGTGTTCAGACTACTTGAAGTATATTTTTGTTTTATCTTGGATAATGGTGCTTGTGGAAATATTACCGCAGTGTTTAAAATACTTAAGGTAAAATTGTTGTTTTGTTTTGGAAAGGATATGGAGGTCATAAGGCCATCCTTAGTGAAAACCTTTGGGGTTTCACAAGTGAGCTACGACTCTTTTAATAAGGAGTTAGGGTAAGAATGTTACTGTTCTAGGGTTTTGTAATAGTTTTTCATATGGTATTTAAGCTATAAGGAAACTTCCTCGTTCTCTTGCTCAATCACTGTAACTCTTTCGAGGCTTTGAGCTGTTAAGGCATTTTGGTTTTATGAGTTGAATCATGTGGTGATTGTATTGGTTAAATTATTTAGAAATTGAAGACTCTGTTTATAAATATTTTGTTTTTAAAGGGAAGAGATTACGGGCCACAATGTAAATATCTGTTAGTATTTATTTTCCTCTTGTATTTTCGTTTGTGCAGTGCATTAAGCTTGGTAAATAATTTTTCTGTTATAACAACAATTAGTTGTAAATTATTCTACGGCTGGGACTAGTTTAAGCCATTGGAAAATTCTAGTTGTTTGAAATTCTATTTGTACAAATGGTTCCATAAAGGATTAAACTAGGGTTTGTTTTTTTTAAATAAACAGTTTTTAATATTTAGATTATCTTCATATCTTCGATTTTTGGTATAAACATTAGTTAAATTAGAATAGTCTTCCTTTTAATTAGAAGAGATAGAATCTATTCTTTGACTTACTTAGCTGTTGGATATAGATTTAAGAGATAAGATTTGTTCCTTATCTGAAGTATACAGTTCTCTATTTTTAATTATTCACTAGCTGTGGTATTTTTTTTTATAACTAGGTTTTGTAAATTGTTATGAAGGATTATATTAATAGAGTAAGGTTTAGAAGAATAGTTTACAAATGTTAATAACAGTATTATATTGATTGTTTGTAGCGGGTTTTACTAAATACTTAATTTATGTACTATAATACAATAGGTGTTATAATTTTAACCATTATCAACCTATTGATTGAACATTATGAACTTACGGTACTAGTTGTTTAAAAAGAAATAGTTTGAGGTTAGAGTACAGAAGTAGAATACTAAAGTTAGGATGGCTGGTAAAACATTTAACTATGCATTATTTAATTTAATATGACTAGAGTAACATGTTTATTATTTAGGTTTTAAAGTGTTAAAATAATGAATGGTTTTTCTTTACTAAATGTAATAAATAGATTTTATTATAGTAATTGTTAAAGTATTATACTACACACAGTTTAATGACTGTGTGACAAAAACTTACTACAATGGACTCTATGTAAATGTTCTTAGGGGTTGTTGTATAACAATTGAAGTTCTATAAATGTATTATTATGACAAAATAGCTAGAAAAAATAATAGTAAAAAAACTTCCAGTATTAAATCAGTTACTTGAAAATATTGCTGGTAACTTATCAGAAGAAAAGATTGTTGATTCAATTCTATGTAAACTCTATAATTCGATAACAGTTCATATCATTTTATCCATGTATAATCATTCCTATCTAAAACTAAACAATCCTTTTGTACTAGAGTACGTCATCGTAAGATGAGTGGAAAAATACAGAACGGGATTTTACTCATTAATCAATCATTTCTAATTCTAAACTCATTTATTCTGATAATCATATACAAGTAAAATTTCCTGAATAAATTGTAGACTTAAGCATTTTACTAGCAGATTCAAAGTATTTAAGTAATAATAGAAAAACTAAACATGACCGCTTTCATTCCCGTAATTTTCTTGCATAGAAATAAATAAGATAACACAATGGAACATGGTAAATTGTAGAGGAGACAAACAACCCAAGAAGCCTATTCCACCCAACCTTTTCCTGAAGATAGCTCAATTTCTTGTCTTAGGACCCCCGAGCTTGTCCACTGATCCACCAGGATGAATGTACTGTGTGAAGAAATGGGATTAAATACCCTTACAACTCAACATTAGTACTTAACAACATTACTTTTGTCATTAGTAGTATAGAACTCAGCTAAGTGGCTGCACTAGTTCTGAATGCAGTCTTAATCACTTAATCCACTTCTAACTTTCCCCTCATCGAATCTCTTGTGTTCCTTTCTAAACTTCAGAAAATTCACAAGGTAAGAATTGAACAGCCTCCTGCTAAATTCGATGGATAGATATATGCATGCCTAGGTATTTTGGTCAGTTTTTAAATTAACGAGCCACTTGCTCGGTTCCACTTTCTTGGGTAACATGACCACAAAATTAGGGAAGTTTCTCCCTGCAACAACTACAAATGATTGAGGATGCTGCCATGCGTTAGTTTGCTCTCCCCCAGTCTATTCCTCCTAATGGGTTAGTGGAAATTCATTCAATAACCTCCTTGGGATATATGTATCATCTTTTATTTATTAAATAATAAAATAGTCAACATAATTATTTACAGTCATCCTTGACCCCACTTGGTCAATAGTCATAAACTTTACAATAAAAGTAAAATATAATGTTTTCTCAAACATAAAATGTTATTGAAATTGGGGTATGCGACAATCCTAGAAATCCAAATGACCAGCAAATACAACCACCTTTCCCTAAAAACTATGTTGATGATGAAGGTGAGGCTGAACTTGTTGAAGATCAAATCCATCATTTCGGTGATTCATATTCTGAGATATACCTCACTGAAGAGGAACACAACATATTTCTCAAGAAGATGATGATAAGGATTTTACTCATGCATCATAACAGTACCAAAGGGGGTGCCTACATGTTATGGATGATGTACAAAGAAATATAAAATTGAGAAGTAGGGATGTCACTGTGAATAAAGGAAGGCCCTAAATCCAAATCATCCTTCTAGTAGTCAGCAAAACAAAGAAAAGAGAACTGAAAAACAAAAAGATCCCATGGTGTATAAAGAACCAGAGAATAAATCAGAAAAAAATAAATAAGTAAAGCCAACGATATTGGTGGATGTAGAGAAATTTGTTTCCACTTTTAACTTGCAGACAGAGCTCTCAAAAGTTAATATTTCCATTCCTTTAAGTGAGTTGTTAAGGAATAGGGAGTACAGAGACAAGATAACATACATGGTTAGGAATCAGGGAGAATTTCAACCGGATATCTTAGAAGTGAATGATGATGCTCCCACCATTGTCTTTGGGTCCAAAATTGAAAATGTGGATGATGAGGAAGCTCCTCCTTTTTACCTAAGCTTAAATGTACATGATATGATTGTGCACAATGCTATGATAGACTCTGGTGCCTCTCACAATTTAATTCCCAAGGGAGTGGTAGAAAGTTTGGGACTGGAAATTACTAGATCGTATAAATATTTGTATTCCTTTGATTCTAGGAAAGTGAAGTGCCTTGGGTTGATCAAGGACATGGTGGTAACCTTGGAAAAAATTCCATCTAAGACTATAGTGATGGATGTTGTTGTAGCAGATATTCCTACAAAATTTGTTGTATTGTTTTCAAGGTCTTGGACCTGTAAATTGAAGGGAAGTCTGTAGATGGATATGTCTTATGCTACCATTCATGTGGCTGGAGGGAATAAAAGGTTACATAGTGAGAAAAGATCCCCATATGTAGTCAGCAGCCAAGGAAAACCAAATAATCGTGCTATATATGCTGCTGATACTGACTTGGGATCTTCCATTTTCTTTAATGATGTTTCTCCCTTTTATCTTGAGATTTATGCACCTATTGAAGTGAAGGAAGAGGAAGAGTCTACAAAGAAACACAAATTTTTAGAGAAGAAACAAAAATAAAAAGGTCTCTGGACCATGTATTTTGATGGATCGATGGCTAAGGTTGGTGCAGGTGCATGTGTGTATATTATTTCTCCCATCACATATTTTAAAGGTTTGTCTTATAAGTTAACTTTTGAATGTACAAACAATGTGGTAGATTATGAAGCTTTATTGTTAGGGTTGCATGCTCTGAAATATATGGGAGCCAAAAGGATACAAGTCATAGGGGACTCAAAGCTACTAATAAATCAGGTAAATGACAACTATCAAACTGGACATCCCTGTTGGTTTATCCCACAATACTAAGAAGGGGGGGCGGGGGTGAATCATTATTGTCTTTTTATAAATACAATACACAAAAATCAAGAATTAAGACACAAATTTTATCGTGGAAACCTCAAAGAGAAAACCACCAACACAAACTCATTAATAAGATGAATTTTACAAAATTGTTTATCTACTACTACAGAAAGGGTGCAAAACACACCCTAGGTTTTTACTGCAACTAAAGACTAGGATGCTACAACACCCTTATGGTTTTCTACTTGCTTCAACAGACAAGGATGCTACGACACCCTATTCTCCAGCTACAACTAGAAGGAGGCTTCAACCCCCTGCAGACCTGTGGCGTGCCCTAACACCACCCTGCCACCCTATTCTAATTTTCTCATTCTTTTGGAACAGTTCTAAACTATTCACTTTGGAATCTGTCAAGCTTACTAACAAAGACACTTAATTCTTTACACATTCATTTATTTAAATACCCTATACCTATTTCATATCAACACAACTCTCCATAGATGGGAAATTTCATTTAGGATCATGACTGTTTATTTACAAAAAAAACCAATCATCATCTACCCATTCAACAAAGGCAACGTTTTGTTCTTGCCACAACTTCGAATTTATTTCTGCAACCCTGTTTATCGTTTTCTGGTGCATTTGTAATCTTCTTCACTAGATACAATTTAGATAGTTGATATTTTGTCTGGATCTCTTTGGACCGTTGATCTATTCTACGTATTTCCTTTTCTAAATCATATTTCTGCACCAAGTTTTTGTTTCAACGATTCCCCATCGTTGATCTTCTTGGGCTTCTTCTTGAGTGTCGATCTCCAGATTGTGGGATGCAGGATGTCGACTGTCCGCTTTTGCCTTTCCACAAACTCCTTTCTACATTATGGAATGCGAAAGTTAGTTTTCCACCATTGATATTCATCAGACTTCTTCTTGATCACCGATCTCCATATTGCGGGATGCGGGATGCGATATTCCCTCAAATCGTATCTCTACTTTCCACAAGCTCCTTTTTGCAAGATTTCTTCTGCATCGTTAATCTCTTGCAGAGTCTTTCCTGACCTTCGATCTTCCAGATTGTGGGTTCATAAAATCTTTAAACGTTACTTCCGCAATTCCCTTTCTGCATTTTTTCTTCCGTACCGTCAATCTCTTTTAACGAAACTAATCTTAGCCGTCCGATATTGATCTTTTAGGGAACTTTGGATTTTCTGCCTAATTGTCGGAATTAATCCTTAATCTTTGGATCTAGTATGGGACTAATATAAACCATCCAATCTTGATTGTTGCAGAACTTCATCCTTTCGACTATATTTTGTGGAACTGATCCTCAATCGCTGGATCTAGGGCGAGACTAACATCTTCTGTCCAATCTTAGTCCTTCATGGAACTCTATCACTTCGTACATGTTTAACCTCTACGCTAGTTCATTAAACAACAACATTATATGATTGATCTTAGTCGTTCAACTTGCTATAGGGTTATTTGTTTGTCATTCACCCTGCAACCTGTAATAGGGTTATTCCTTTGTTATTTTGGATACTTGCAACCTTCAGTCTACAACCAGATCTTTGACTTCTAATAATTGATTTGACATCAATGACAATGAATTTGCTCAACAATCTCCCCCTTTGGCATTGATGGCAAGATCTTTAAGGGAGCTAACAAGTTCTTCAAAGGAGCTAACAAGTTCAGCTCTTAGGTCTACTTCTCCTTCTATATCTAAGTCACTATTTGAGGCTTGAGTATCTAGACTTATAAATAAAACTTCAGTTTTTTCAACTTCACTTCCATATGAATCTTCACTATCTTCTATGGTGTACACAATTTTCCTTTTCTCATAGGGTTTTTTCTTGTTTCCTGGTTTACCCTTTCTGAACTTTGAAGTTTCCTTATCTTAATTACCATATTGTTTAGTGTAGGTGGATTTAGTGGCAAAATGTCCAATCCTTCTACAATTAAAACACTTTAATGGTAACTTCCCCTTGTATTTTCCAGTCCCTCTCTCAAGTTTATTAATGAAAAGAGCTTCCTCATCATTTGGGTTTTCTGATTGATTTTTTAAGGAGGATTTAAAAGCCGCTTCTTTTCTTGAAGATCCATTTTGTCGTGTTCTCATCTCATATGGAGTGAGAATTCCATGTAACTTGTCTATTGTTACCTTTTTAAGATCATTTTGTTCTTCTAAGGTAGATACCTTTGGGTCATATCTCATTGGTAATGTTCTTAGTACCTTGCTTACCACTTATTTTTCTTTTAATTTTCCTCCAAGTCATTTGATCACATTAACAACTTCATCTACACGAAGAAGGTATTCACTAGTATTCTCTTCTTCTTTCATTTTAAGACTTTCAAATTGATCTTTATACATTTGAAGTTTGGATTCTTTGAATTTTGATTCTCCTTCATAGATAATTTGCAACTTGTCCCAAGCTTGTTTGGAAGATGTGCATTGCATAACTTTAGTAAACACCGAATTTGTTAAACCATTTAAGATTGCGTTTAGGGATTTGGCATTACCTTCATATTCACCTAGTTCAACTATGTCCGTAGCATATTGGTTTCCTAGTTTAAGTTCCTTTTATGTTGCTACCCAAACCTTCCATCCTAGGGACATTAGACGAAACCTCATTCTTACACTCCAGTAAGCATAATTTTCTCCAGTAATAGTGGAGGTTTATTAGTGGCCAATCCTTCTTGTTGATCCGTTGTGATTTTTGGATGGGATCTTCCTTCCAGTGGTTAAGTTGTTGTGAAGGAACCTACTTTGATACCAATTGTTGGTTTATCCCACAATACTGAGAGGGGGGGGGGGGATGAATCAATATTGTGTTTTTATAAATAAAATACACAAAAATCAATAATTAAGACACATATTTTATAGTGGAAACCTCAAATATCAAACCACCAACACAAAATCATTAAAAAGTTGAATTTTACAATTTTTTTTATCTTCTACTACATAAAGGATGAAAAAAAACCCTAGGTTTGGAAAGCAACTACAGACTAGGATGCTACAATACCCCTATGGTTTTCTGCCTGCTTCAATAGACAAGGATGCTATGACACCCTGTTCTCTAGCTACGACTGGAAGGAGGCTTCGACCCCCTACAGACCTGTGGCCTGCCCTAGCACCACCCTGCCACCCCGTTCTTTTTTTCTCAGTATTTTGGAACAATTGTAAACTATTCACTTTGGAATCTATCAAGTTTACTAATAGAGACACTTAATTCTTTACACATTCATTTATTTAAAAAACCCTTTACCTATTTCATATCGACGTAACTCTCCATAGCTACGCTCTTTCATTTTGGATCATGACTGTTTATTCATAGACACAACCAATCATCATCTACCCATTCAACTATCGCATCACTCTAGCAAAGGAAACGTTTTGTTCTTCCCACAACTCAGAATTTATTTCTGCAGCCCTATTTATTGTTATCTGGTGCATCCATAATCTTCTTCACTAGATACAATCTAGAAAGTTGATCTTTTGTCTCAATCTCTTTGGAACGTTGATATATTCTACAGATTTCCTTTTTTAAATCGTATTTCTGCACCAAGTTTATGTTTCAATGATTCCCCACCGTTGATCTTCATCGGGCTTCTTCTTGAGCGTCGATCTCTAGATTGCAGGATGTGGGATGTTGACTGTCTGCTTTTTCCTTTCCGCAAATTCCTTTCCATACTGCAAAATCCAGAAGTTGGTTTTCCACCGTTGATCTTCATCAGGCTCCTTCTGTTAGATTTTTATCATTAAGCTAGCAATACATTAGTATCTTTAACTGAGAGAATAACGAGCACCGCAATCAAACACAAGAGACAATGAACAAAGTGTTTATCCTCGGGGAAACCATAAATGGTGAAAACCCCACAACTTCCTCAGAGATATAATCAGCACCAAAAGTAGAACCCAAAACAGTAAGGTGATCTCCCGACAGCAGTAACCTTCTTTCTATCTAGCCCCAATGTCTTCTCCTTCCTCAACTATGTGCTACACTTGAGTGTGTATGAGATGTGTGTTAAATAGAGAGGCCAACTCTCTATTTATATGAATTCCCAACTTGACTAAACCCTACTAGGGCCGACCT
This sequence comes from Pseudotsuga menziesii, assembly GCA_001517045.1. Classification (NCBI taxonomy): domain Eukaryota; kingdom Viridiplantae; phylum Streptophyta; class Pinopsida; order Pinales; family Pinaceae; genus Pseudotsuga; species Pseudotsuga menziesii. The sequence goes on along the minus strand of LPNX011092229.1, from coordinate 7,377 downwards.
CTCTAGGAGAGTCTAATAACCCTAGTGCCCTGGAACTGCGGGGACTTTAACCCTTAGCCAATAGGAGGGTTACCCACAATGACTTGACATGACTTGTTTACATTATAGAACTTCTCGATAGGAACATCAGGGCATGAAATGACTCAAGTACATCCTAGAATAAACATCGGGTTACAATATATAAGAAATACAAGTGAAATACATTCCGAAGTTACATATACATCAACACTCCCTCTATACTAGGAAGGTATTCTTTCGACACAATTTTCAGCACAAGTATTATTCTTTGTATCTTCTGGATCATCATTGAGTCCTCGTCATATTCAAGTCTTATTCATCTTCAATTCATCTTCATCTTCAAGTCATATTCATCACCGGATCTGGATCATCACTCGATCTGGATCACCACTGGACATCATCACTGGATCTGGATCATCGCTGCTGGATCATCATCACTAGATCTGGATCATCATCACTCGATCTAGATCATCACTGGGTCATTATCACGGGTGCTATCTCTTGATTCTTCTTGTCATAGGAATTTCTACAGAGCCAACCCTTTTTCATGTTGGATGTACATCTACAGAGCTAGTCCTTTTTCATACTGGATGTATCATCACAAAGCTAGTCCTTTTTCATACTAGATGTGCCTCTACATAGAGCTAGTCATTTTTCATACTAGATGAGTCTTCACAGAGCTAGTCCTTTTTCGTACTAGATGTGGGATCTACACAGAGCCAGTCCCTTTTCATACTGGATGAGTCTTCACAGAGCTAGTCCTTTTTCATACTAGATGTGGGATCTACACAGAGATAGTCCTTTTTCATACTAGATGAGTCTTCACAGAGCTAGTCCTTTTTCATACTAGATGTGGGATCTACACAGAGCTAGTCCTTTTTCATACTAGATGTGGGATCTACCTAGAGCTAGTCCTTTTTCATACTAGATGAGTCTTCATAGAGCTAGTTCTTTTTCATACTAGATGTGGAATCTACCTAGAGCTAGTCCTTTTTCATACTAGATGAGTCTTCATAGAGCCAACCCTTTTTCATGCTGGATGTGGGATCTACACACATCTGACAATGGAAGGAACCAATCCTCCTACCATGTCACAACTCTTACATCCGACCATGGAAGGAACCAATCCTCTCACCATGTCAGAAGGGCACAGTATGGACACATCACTTTCTCTTGGAAGGAATCTCAATCTGGAGAACACCAAGCTTCTTCCTGAAGTACTCAAACTTCACCCTAGCCAATAGCTTAGTCAACACATCAGCTATCTGTTCATTCATCGTAACATACTGGAGCTTCACCGCTCCTCTCTACACCATATCCTTGATATAGTGATACTTGATCTCAATATGCTTTGAATTGTCATGGAACACTGGATTCTCTGACAACTTTACACAACTCTGGTTGTCACAGTATATATAAGTAGCATCTAACTGGAGATCAAATAAATCAGATAGTAGCTTCCTCATCCATACTACCTCAAAACTAGCTGAACAGGCTGCGACATATTCTACTTCAGCTGTACTCAGTGCCACATAGGATTGCTTCTTGCTAAACCAAGAGATCACACCTGATCCCATACTAAAGCAAAACCCTGAAGCGCTCTTCCTATCAATGGCACCGCCTGCCCAATTTGAATCAACATAACCCTCCAAGTTAATCCTTTGACCAGTCTTATACTTGAGCCCATAATAAACTGTACCCTTTAGGTACCTTAGAATGTGCTTTGCAGTAGTCAAGTGAACATGTCTCGGATCTGTTAAGTATTGGCTCAAGGTGTTCATAGCAAAGCAAATATCTGGTCTTGTGTTCATTAGGTACATTAAGGACCCAATCATCTAATGATACATCGTGGAATCAATCGACTCTGATGAAGCATCACTCAATAGCTTTAGGTTGGATGCCATAGGTGTGGTATGATTCCTTGCAGTCCATCATCCCAAATCTCTTCATGATCTCTACTGCATATTTCCCTTATCCAAGGAAGATTCCATCCGTATTCTGCCACACCTCCATACCTAGAAAATAATGCATCATACCCAAGTCCTTCATCTTGAACTCAGTAGCAAGCTTCCTCTTCGTATCCGCAATCAACCCGTACATACTTGTTACAAACAGATCATCTACATATAGTAGGAGCATCATTGGGTTGACATCTTCAACCTTGTAGTAAAGGTTGGAATCTACTTTACTCTTGGTAAATCCCAAACTGGATAGAAAGATTTCAATTCTATCGTACCATGTCTTGGGTTCCTGTTTCAATCCATACAAGGATTTTTTCAATCTACATACATGAGACTCCCTGTCATGTGTCTCAAAACCGAGTGGATACTCCACATACACTTCCTCTTCCACTACACCATTCAAGAAAGTAGTCTTGACATCCATTTGGTGTATCTTCCATTTCATCACTACAGCCAAAGCAAGTACTGATCTGATGGAAGTGTATCTGGCTACAAGTGCAAAGGTTTCTTCATTATCTATTCCTTCTTTTTGGGAGAAACCACGAGAAACAAATCTTGCTTTATATTTTTCTATGCTACCATCTACAACATGCTTAATCTTGTAGATCCATTTGGAAGTTACAACTAACTTCCCTTCTGGTCTTGGGACAACATCCCAAACATCATTCTTCATGATATATTGATACTCTTTGATAATATTGTCCTTCCATTCTTTCCATTCTGCCGCTTATTCATAATTGGAAGGTTCTTTATTAATGAAATCACATAGTAATGCTACATAACTAGAACAATATCTGGTCCTCTTTCTTTCTGTGAGATTCTCTTCTGGAACCCCATATCTTTCCACACCTTGGATAATTTCTCGTACCCAAGCAGGTTTCCTCTTGTGAGGATTCTTCTCATGAGGTGGATCTAGAGGTCTTTGTGGTTCGTCAAATTCTCGATCTTCTTCTTGAATTTCTTCATTCATGATTGTATCACAATTTCTGGGTGCTTTTGCTTCTTCAGGTTCTTTAACAAGTTTCTTTTTGGATTTGATGTAGGCTGAATCTTCATCAAATGTTACATTCCTGGTGATGTCAATCTTCTTGAACCCTGGGAAGTATATTTTGTAAACCTTCGAGCTTTCAGAGTATCCCACAAATATACCCTTGTTTCCTGAAGGATCTAATTTTTTCCTCTTCTCTTTTGGAACGTGTATGTACACTGGACAGTTGAATATTCTGAGATGGATGACTTCTGGTTTCTTGTCGGAGAATACTTCTTCAGGAGTCTTGTTCTTGAGTACTATGTGTGGAGTACGGTTCTGTACATACACTGCTGTTATGGCTGCTTTTGCCCAAAGATGCATAGGAATATCTTGATCATGAAACATAGCTCTTGTAGCTTCCATGATGGTTCTATTCTTCCTTCCTGTAATCCCATTTTGTTGTGGATTATATGAGGTGGACAACTCCCTCTTAATCCCTGAGTCTTTGCATAACTCTTTGAATTCATTTGATGTGAATTCTCCACCATTATTTGATCAAAAAGTCTTGATCTTATTCTCTGTGTGATTCTCGATCAAGGCTTTGAATTCCTTAAACTTGCTGAATACTTCATCTTTGTTCTTCATGAAGTAAATCTATGTCTTCCTAGAAAAGTCATCAATGAAAGAAACATAGTATGCATACCCGCTTAGTGAACTTGATGACATTGGTCTGCATACATCGGAGTGGATGATTTCCAAGACTCCTTTTTCCTTGCTCTTGCTACTTGGAAATGTCTTCTTTGTATTCTTTCCTTTCGCACATCCTTTGCAGACTCCATCATGTTTTGCTTGAATTTATGGAAGACCTTCAACATATTTGCTTGCAAGTGGTAGTGCTCTATAATGCATGTTAACCCAAAAATCCCCCACATAGCTCTCAATGGCCTACACCACCCAAGGAAACCATATCACAACACTCATTTCACTCCATAAGACCTTCCATTTGACCCCCACACCTCTAAAAGATCCCAAGGATGAAGAAAAGGGCTAAAAACCCCAAAAAAGATCCCAAAATAGCCCCCTAGGAGCTAAATCCCTAAAAAAGGGGATAAAACCCTAAAGGGCCTAAAGTTAGGGTGGAAGGGGATAAAGGCCCAAAAAAGGGGCTAAAGCCTTGATCAAGGGCTTAAAACCCTAAAATACCTTGGAAAAACTATAAAAGGAGGGTGGGGGGTCACTCTCAAAACACTCCTCCCTTGCCTATTGTTATTCTATATGTGGATGCTTTGAGACCTTTGCCTCTCAGACCACCCACACTCCCTCTCCTCCATCTCCATCCCATCAAGCCATTACTTCCCAACCAAGAGAGAGGTGCTCCCATGAGCTAGGGAATGGTGGCCCATTTCCACCCAAGTGAGGTATAGCATTTCTTTTCATGTTTGTTTAATTGTTTTTTCCTTCTAACTGTTATTTTTATTTGCAGGTTGTATTGTTGACATTATTTGCAGGTTTTCCATTGTAGTAGCTTAGGTTGCTTGCAGGTTTCAAGGAGGCAGAACCCTAACTCGTTTTCTGCAAAGGGGTTCACAAAGCTTATTCTTTTTTGTTATTAGCTCTTAGATCTAGTTTACAGTTGTAGCCATTTGCTTACTCTAGCTTAATTTAATTTAGTTTACTGTGTATTTGCATTTCCATTTTGTTTTTTCCTATTTTCAAAGAGTAGGAACCTACCCTTGTGCCCTATAGGCACAAGGGAGCCATTCTTGCTCCTGTAGTGAGGAGAAATCCTTACTACAGCTTTGGTGACCATACCAAGTTGATCCCACAGGATCCCTCGTCCAAAAATTTCAAGTTTTCAAGTTTTTCCAATGTTACCCTAGTTTTCAGAAATCTTATGTTAGATCTATTGTAAATATTGTTTATTTCCTGTTTTAGTCAGTGCCGAAGCCTCTGCTAGGCCAACCCCAGTACCAATTACTGACGGCTAGATCTGACCCTGCCTCACCAAAAAACCCCTTTCCAGAGCAGGGCACTCTTATTGAGGGAAAAGGTGAGACTGGGGCACTCTTAATGAGCAAACAGGTGCACCCAGGGCACACTTAATCCCCAGATAAGTGCAACTTCAGCCTAGAAACTTAGGTTGTGGCTATTTTTGCATTCTGTGCGACCCCCTCACTCATTTCTGGAAAAATCTCGCGGCCCGCTCGCTAGATTTGGTCAGAAATGTGCGGCCTATCACACAGAAGTTGAATTTAAGTTTAATTGACAGTAATTTTCAGTTTCAGAGGACTGTTAGTGCGGCCCAGCCGCCTTTTTCCACCATTGCAGGTCTTTTTCAGTTCCATTTTTTATTTTCTGCAAATCAATCCATGAATAATGCGTAAATGTTAAATCAATCATTTAGGCTTAATAAAATGAACTAGTCTAACTAAAAGTAACTTAAAAATAACCATCTTGCTACCCCCTTCCTCCTCTACCCAGTCATCACCCTCTGGGGTATTTTGGGATATGACGAAGGGTAATCTTGTATAGATCTAGGCACTCCATGGTATTTTTCCCAAACCACTAAAACCAGGTGGCTTGGAAGGTAGAGGGGGTAGAGAAGGAGGGCTTCTCACGGCACTAAGCGTCCTCCCTATTGACCAACCTAGCATCCGGGAGGTGACCTGAGGATCTACAGATGGGATTAGTCCCATTTTCTTGAGAGCCCAGCGCCTTCTCTTGGTTTGAAGAAGAATATCACTAAGAGGTAGAAATTTAGTTAGGCCAGCAATCCAGGGTTAACCATTGTACTTGCTTACAAATTTCTATTTATGTTTGCATACAAAACCATGATATGAAGTCTGCCATGAATTCATAAACCATATTGCAACAACCAAATACCAGAACAAACAAGCAAACCAACACACCATACCAAATAATTAACCCAACTCAGTTCATGACGCTGAGTAAGCCTTAAAATTTACCAAATTTACACTAAGTTCAATCAATTTTGTAGTATTTGAGGACATAAGTCCTTGACTGCTTCAACTATGGGAAGTACTTAGGATTTTCCCAGAAACTCATTGTGAGGAGTACCACAAGAACCCCAAAGTAGCTGGCCGCTGAGAGGAATTGCCAAGCGAAACGGGCAACGACCCCTTCTGATTGAGTAGAAGCTCTCATGACGAACAAGCCAAGAGTTGTCTTTTGGCAGTCTTGGTGGCCAAGAGACCACCTTCAGCCAATAGGAATCCATTGAAACCGGGGTACAAATCTCATACCCACCAATTGCATACACAAAAGCGAACACAATTGATCCTCCACGATCTTCCTCATGCCTGAGAAGCGAACCACCACCATTTGGAACACTTGATCGACACCGTCGAAGTCGTTCTCAGCGATCTCCCACACCATCAGAGGGCCACACAACCTCTGATTCTGATTCAGACCCATATCAGTCTGAACCAAACCTCCACACCGCACCATCAAGCCCCATGGCTAGTGCAAATCTGGATCCATTTTTCGGCCTAACCTTAGCAAGTGGACCCATGTCCACATCACAACCTGTCACCCACAACTTGGCAAGCGGTCCAAGCACAGTCATGTAGACTGTCATTAGCCAATTGCCACCACCCATAGTGACCAGCCAAGCTAGCCCAGTGGTAACACATGGGGGCAGTGTCCCCTCCACACCCACTGTCCCTACGGCCACACAGGGGGGCAGTGCACCGTCACTACTACATTTCGATCCAAAATCCGACGGTTACTTCCGACGGCGCGTGAATTTTTTCTTTTAAACCTACCAAAAATCACAAAGATATTTTTTTTTTTGTAAATGTGGCCACACACGTCGGTTAAGCGACGGATATTTTCATAACCGTCGCTTAACCGACGGCTCGTTGGTCAAAAAAAGGCCATTCAAACAACTAAAGAAATATAGGGCGCGGAACCGTTGCTTAACCGACGGTGCGTTAGTCAAAAAAAACCAAATAGGGCGCGCGGGAACCATTCATTTTTCACTCTTCTCTTCATTTTGTATGTATGCGATCTTCATTCGTTTCAGAGATAAAATATGTATCCGTAGTTGGGATTCGTCGTTTCTTCATCGATACCATGTGCCCCGATCGCTCAATATCCTTAGTCAGTCCCACGAATATGTTAAGAGCTGAGCCGCATTACCAGATCATACATAGAGAGATCCTGTTCTTAGAGAGCAGGCGTTTTCTATTTGTGTCTGGGCTTAGGGGCCTAGTCGTGTTTGAAAGCTGAGCTTGCAGCTCCGGCTTTATACTGAGTTATACATATTCCTTCCAGTGGGAATCATCATTTGGGGAAGGGTCGAAATGGGTTGGATAGGGGAAGATAAAATAGTGAAGGGAAAGGTGCCATGTTGTTTGAAACAAAGGGGCAATGGACGCCCTTGTTAACAGGATCCTGCATTGCATC
>LPNX011092213.1:798064-828341 GCA_001517045.1 Pseudotsuga menziesii | reverse complement strand
CTTAAATTGCTAACACACCCCTTCCTCTCTCTCTCTTACACACATCCATAGGTCACCCCATACCACTAAGGACCTGCCCCCACAATTGCATGTTTTGTTTCAGTATAAACAACAACATTCCCTATCTGAGAAACACTCTATCATATTTCACACAGGTTTCATAGTACACATGCAATTTCAGGTTACAGACAGTGTGTTCATTCTCTTCACCATTTTATCACACACAATTTTGTTTTTAACATCAAGCATCTCCATCAGAAGTGTCTAAGTATTGCTTGGAGCATGGTATACATTGAGGAGCAAGAAATAAAGAATTAATGGAGCAAGAAAGAAAAAATTAATGGAGCAAGAAAGAAACCAATCTTGGTGAATCTCCCATTGAGGAGCACCATAGAGCATCTCCACCATTGTTTTTCTTGCGATTGAGAAGCTAGAAAAGGAAACATTAACTTGGTCATTGTGGTGGAGTATGTAGACACAATTGAGAAAGAAAGAAACCAAGATTGGGGAATCTCCCATTTAGGAGCACCATAGAGCATCTCTACCATTGTTTTTCTTGCAATTGAGGAGTTAGCAAAGGAAACATTCTTCCCAATCTTCCCCCTAACTTTAGTATCTAGACACAATTGAGCAAGAAAGAAACCAAGCTTGGAGATTATCCCATTGAAGAGTACCATTGACCATCTCCACACTTTTGTTATTGCATTTGAGGAGCTATCAAAGGAAACCTTCCTCCCAATCTTCCCATTAATTTGAGTATCTAGAAACAATTGAGAAAGAAAGAAACCAAGCTTGGGGAGTGTCCCATTGAAGAGCACCATTTTTTTCTTTCATTTGAGCATCATCAAAGAAAATATTTCATTGGTCATTGTCGTGGAGTAGCTAGACACTTGATTGTTTAAGAAAGAAACCAAGCTTGGGTAATATCCCATCAGCATCATATATCATTGATCATTGTGGTGATGGGAAACTCATGCAATCGAGCAAGAAAATCAGCAAGGAAGAGGATACCCAATGAAATCCTTGAAGAAATTAGAGAAAATAAAAGAAATTACATGACCAATCAAAGACTCTATATGGACAATCAACCAATTTCGGTTGTTTAGGATGCCACAGTTCTTCCTACCAATCCACATCAATAAAGAAAAAAGCATTCGCTCAAGGGGCCTTTGGTCTCCATATCAATTGAAGAACGAGCACCGCATGGCACTGATCAAGGAGTAAAACGTAGCTGCACATCAAGGCCACCTAAAACCTTTGCATATTTAATTGGATGGAGGTATATAAGTGACGAAGTTAGAGAGACGTTGAATGTCGACTGTATGCTTGAACAAGACAATGTTGTTTAGACCACCTAGGAGGATTTCCAATTGCCACCGTATGACCGACAACAAGAGACAGAAGGACATGAAGATCATGTTGAAATTACAGACTTACTAGGTGATATGGTACATGTGAGAATTTAATCTACAACATGATCTAGGAGCCCACGAGACTCTCACAAATCAAATTACTTGCAAAAACCAACAAAACAAGGCTTGAAAGAGGAACAATTTTAGATACATAGTGTGAACAGAAAATAGATATTATTGAACTTTCTAACATCTGAATGTGTTAAGAACAAGTTTTTATTACATATGGATCAATTCGAGAGGCTTAGGAGGCCAAATCTGAGTGTACATGTGAAATGGCCAAAATTGGCCTCAATCCCCCCTAGGTGAGCCAAACAAGCTCCAAATCATCCCAAATGGTCATGAAACAAGGTGTGGATGAGGCTAAAGCGTGTTGGGGCAATGATTCCTCCCTATCATGCATCGGTGAGCAAGTATAGGTGAGTGGGAGGCTCAAGGTGAGCAATAAATGATCCAACAATCCAAAAATTGGGCTAGAAACACCCCTAGCGCTCCTAGTCAACCAAAGTTCCTCAAAAAGAGTAATGGGAGCATGCCTGTAAGTAATGAGGATGAACATGTGAAGGCTTACTAAGCTGGAGCACTCCTGTAGGTGTGAAAGGGCCAAAATAACTTGTTATATTGTTGGATTAACTTCCCTAAGTCCAAACCATAGCATATCACTACATAAATGAAAATAAAATTGACTAAGGTTATAGAATAAGTTATGAAGCATTGGATTACTGTTCTAACAACCCCCATTAACCATGACTTGGTACAAATCATCAAAATATTATTGGAGGCCTTGGAAACAAAGGCTCAAGTCACCTCATTACGAACATAAATTTATTTGTCCATGTCAAAATGAGGAAAAGAGGAAAACCTCATGGGACAAAACCTCCCCTCTAAAATGGAAATGGGGATGAAAAAATATAAGTGAATGGATGCAATCATCATACAAAACTCACTTAAATAAATTATCTTAAGTATGTGAAGTTTTTCTCAGTAAAACTCTTGGTGAATATGTCAGCAGTTTACTCGGTGGATGGGCAATACTGCAAGGAAATCACCTTGTCATGCACAAAGCCCCTGATGTAGTGCATATGGATCTCTATGTGATTTTTTCTCTACCTCTATACTATATCTATATATATCTTGATGGCACTTTTATTATCAACCCAAACGGTAGTGGGTGAATCAAATGCAACATTAAGCTCCTGAAGAATACCTTGCAACCACACACATTGTGTGGATGCATTCACTGCTCCCCTGTATTTGGCCTCTGTTGAAGAAAGATAAATTGTGTGTTATTTATTAATAGACCAGAAAATGGGACCATCAGAAAGTATGCAGACAAAACCTGAAGTGGACTTTCTATCAGTGGGATCTCCAGGCCAATCCGAATCATAAAATCCAACTAGTTCTAGTGAAGAACTAGCTGCATAGTGTACCCCAAAACTCTTTGTTCCTTGGACATATTGAAGGATCCTTTTGGATGACTTCCAATGGACCTCATGTGGCTATTGCGTATACCTTTCTACAACACTAACAACATAAGGAAAATCAGGTCTGGTATGTGTAAGGTACAATAAACTACCAACTAGCTTCCTGTACAGTGAACAATCTACCAAAGGAGAATCACCAAATTCACCTTGTTTTACGCCAGAAAGAAAATGGCACTTGGCTGCCTTACAATTAGCCATCATGAACTTTATTAGTAGGTTTGAATATTACTTAGGTTGGCTGAGCATGATTCCTCTTTCATATTTCTCACTTTCCAATCCTAGAAATTGTTTTAGCAATCCTAGATCTACCATTGCAAGCTCACTGTGTAGAGATGCCTTAATTGATCCAATTTGTTTGGTGCAGATCCTAGAAATTGTTTTAGCAATCCTAGATCTACCATTGCAAGCTCACTGTGTAGAGATTCCTTAATTGATCCTTGTAATTCAGAGGTCATCTACATATAGTACAATAACCTGGAATACAACATCATTTTTCTAAAAATACACATTTGGATCATATTTGCATAGAGTGAAACCAATTGAGAGCAAGAAACTATCCATTTTAGAATAGCAATCCCTGGGGGCTTGATTGAGCCCATAGAGTGATTTATTCAACCTGAAAACAAGTGAAGGATCCTATTGGAAACCTTCAGGATGATGCATGCAGATATCTTCCTGTAGTTCACCATGTAAGAATGCACTCTTGACATCCATATGGTGCACTTCCCAACCTTTACTAGTTTCAATTGCTAGAACTAGTCTAATTGAATCCATCTTTGCAACCGGTGCAAAGGTCTGAGTCTAGTCCACACCTTGGACTTGAGAGTAGCCCTCATAAACTAATATGGACTTTTAATTAATGTCAGAACCATCTGCAGCAATTTGGTTCGAAAGACCCACTTACATTGCACAAGTTTCCTCTTGGGAGGAAGGGGAACCGATTCCCATGTTCCATTCTCTTGTAGGGAATTGAATTCATTTTGCATGGATGATTGCCATTTTGGATCATGACAAGCTTCCTGATATGACTGTGTATTAGATCCAATCATCATATAATAGTGCTTAGCAAGAGCAATTTCACTTCCATAAGAAGCATTGTGAAATTGGGATCTTGTCTTTCTAGGATCTAGAGGATTGCCTGCTAGAATCCTAGGCAGATTGTATTGTTTTCTCATCCCATTTGGGACTTGAAGGTGAGTCATGTATATAAATTTCATCTTCAACCATTTCATTATCATAAATATCAGAAAAACCAGAGCTTAACTCATTACTTACATCATCATGGTGTTGGGGAGAAGAGCATTCCCTCGGTGCAACCTTAAAATTTGGTACTGGTTCCTCTTCGAATTTCACACTCCTCTCAATGAAAGTCTTGAGTGTGGATGGATCAAAGAGATTATAAACCTTTTTTTCTTCACCATAACCAACCATGATACATTCTTTTCTCTATGGCTGCAATTCCTTCCTCTTTTTTGATGGAATTCAAGCACATGCCCTTGAGCCAAAAATTATGAAATGTGAGACATTTGGTTTATGGAAAAACCATGCCTCTTAGGGAATTTTTCCTTTGGATGATTTGTGTAATACCATGTTTTGAATATATGCAACACAATCGATAGCCTCAGTACTTAGCTTGGGACTTATATCCTTTTCCTCAATCATGCATGTGGCCGTCTCTTTGAGAGCCCTATTTTTTCTCTCTACCACACCATTTTGCTGTGGTGTGTAGGGGACTAAATGTTGCATTTGAATGCCACATTACTCACAAAGATGATGTATATTTGTATTGATATATTATTTACCATTGTCAGTCCTAAGTATTTTTAACCTATTCCCACTTTGTGTCTCCACTAAGGCCTTCCAAATATCCAATGTCTCAAAGACTTCATATTTTAACTTAAGGAAGTATACCCAGCAGAATTTTGAGTAGTCATCTATGAAAGTGAGTACACACCTTGATCCTCCATAAGAGGGAGTGGGAAGAGGACCAATGAGGTATGCATGTATCAATACAAGTGTTTGTGTGGATATCATTTCCTTCCCCTTCTCATAGTTGCGCTCTGGATGCTTCCCAACTACACAACCAATGCAAGCTCCATTGGAAGATTTGATTGAAGGAAGCCCTTTCCACCATCTCATCCTTGTTCAGTGCTTAAAGATACTTGTAGTTCATATGTCCAAATATTTCATGCCATAGATTGTAGGTCTCATTGACATGTGATAGTAGCGCTTTCCCTCTAGAATCAGGAAGAAATTTTGAGAACTTATACATTCTAGCTTGGTGGTCTCCATACCCTAATGCCACAGCTTGGTTGGAGGAGATTTCTTCTATCTCTACCAAGTTAGGAGTAAATGTTACTCTCTTGGATTCTCTTTTATGTGTCATTTGATATACCGACAACAAATTTGCTGCCAAATCTGCTACATAGAGGAAATCACTGAAATATCCATGGTCAAGGTCGATCCTCCGAACTCCTTTGGTCTAGATCTCAGAGTCACATCCCATTCGAAAAGTTGGGCCACTATTCTAATGCATAGAGGAGAAGAGCTCTCTGGTGGAATCCATATGTCTATATGCCCCTAAATTAATAATGAAGGTGGAGGGATTAGAATAATATGCTACCAAGGCATGGCATTTCTCCTTTTTGTCAGAACTTGAGGTGCCATATTTATTCCTTGCGCCATCTGGGATAGGGATGTTGTTTATCTCCAGCAACTACACCATCATGTCAATGGTATTCTTCATGCAAGATCTCTTCGGATGACATCCCTTATGGCAATAAGTGCACTTGGATTTCTCCTTTCCCTTTTTGTCCTTATCCTTAGGAGGATTCGAACCCCCATCAGTGGTTTTGGGTTTATATAACTTCCTTTTCTCTGACTGCTTCGAATTCTTTTCCTTCTTCTTTCCTTTGGAGGAATTCAAAAAACCCATAGCCAAAGCTTGATATCTGCTAGCTTTGATAGTTCCCATTTGAACTAGTTTGTCTTGCTCCTAGATGAGGGACTCCATGAAGCTATATAGTGTTGGCATTTGCAAATTTCGAAGGGTCAGTTTGCTAGAATGGAAGGTGCTTACAAACAATTAGAATTTTGGGCCTAAATTCGAAAGGATGGACAATATTAGCTGATCCTCCTTCTTCTCAATTCAACACTGCTTGATTTGGTGTACTAGACTTTGAACTTCATGAAGAACTCCTAGATGGTGTCAAAATGCTTTGGGCTCACGATAATGATCTCATTTTCAAGATGATGTCCCCACAATTCATCAGTTTTCACAAAGAGAGATTCGATTTTAACCCAGAATTCATTTGGGGTTGTCAAAATTTCTACATGAAATAGGAGCTCTCTTGAAATACTCAGGCATAGTAGTCCAAAGGCTTCATAAGTCTATTGAAGTATTTTAACTTCTCCACTGCAGAGTTTGGCTCCACTTCTGTACCCATGGTAACCCTGTAGAGACCCTTAGATCTCAGTTGGATGAGCATATTTTCCTTCCATTCGAAAAAATTGAAGGGAGTGAGAAAGATGTGGTTCTGCTCCATATTAGGCTTGCGCTAGTGGTGAGATTTTGCTAAAGGTTCCTGCAAAAACACTCAAATTTTATCCATAAAATATCTCAAAATGTAGCTCAAACACTCAATATTGATATGAAACTCCAATTGGCTCTAATACCATGTGATAATTTGATCCACATGATGATCTAGGATCCCAAGAGACTCACAAATCGAATTACTTGCAAAAACCATAAAACAAACATAAAAGAGGAACAATTTTACATACACAATGTAAACATAAACTGGATGTTATTGAACTTTCTAACATTTGAATGTGTTAAGAATAGGTTTATATTATATCTAGATCAATTCAAGAGGCTTAGGAAGCCAAATCTGAGTGTACATGTGAAATAGCCAAAATTGGACTCAATTACCCCTGGGTGGGCCACACAAGCTCCAACTCATCCCAAATGGTCACAAACCAAGGTGTGGGCATGGATGAAGTGTGCTGGGGAAATGATGACTCCATGGCATGTGTGGGTGAGTAAGTAGAGGTGAGTGGGATGCTCAAGGTGAGAAATAAATGCTCCAACAGTCTAAAAACTGGGCTAGAAACACCCCTAGCGCTCCTAGTCAATGAAATTTCCTCAAAAAGAGGAATGTGAGTGCACATGTGAAGTTTGAGTGAGATAGAGTGCTACTGCAGGTGTGAAAGGGCCAAAATAACTGGTTATATTCTTGGATTAACTTCCCTAAGTCCAAACCATAGTATATCACTTCATAAATGCAAATAAAATTGACTAAGGTACTAAGCATTGCATTATTGTTCTAACAGTATAGGGTGCAGTTCCAACCTCCATACTTCCATTGGCAACTTCCCGCTGAAGAACTCCAAAAAGTATACATATCGATCAAAGTATCATTGGTTCACTTGAAGGTACATTGTCTAAACGCAGTATTGCATATCAATCTCAACAGATACTTGTCAACTATTTTGATTCTAAATGTGATGGAGATAAATGTAGATTATTTATATCATTGTTAAAATATAGGTCTATGGCTGTTGTTAGGATAAAATTAAGGATAAAGATGATAAACATATTTGAACCAAGTTCTCATGTTGTCAGAAGTTTAGTAGATGTATTTAGTACTATTGGAAATAAATTTCGTTCAAAGTATCACAATGCATCTCATCGTGTGTTTTCACAATCAATCGTGAACAAAACAACCAGGTCCCTTCGACTTCTTATGACTACATCCAAAATTGTAGTATTGTATATCAAAGCACTCCGTAGGTATTTTTCTAGAAAAGAACAACTTGACTATGGTCAAACAGATGTCTGGTCCTTCACATTGGCAGGTTTCCACTCTCTGATATGAAGCTAATTGATGTGGTAAAGGGACTGGTGCAGGAGTTTTTTCGTGACAATAGTAGACTTTCATCCAACCAAAAACATGTACTAAAATTGAGAAGGGGTTCAAGGGACCGTGATCCCCGCATTAAACATTTTCTTGAAATGACACAAACATAATTATATGAGAGATTTAGGCATGGACATAATGAACTTAACTTGGGCCAAAGATCCTTCAAGAAATGCAAACCATGGTATGTTAAAATAAACACAACTCGTAACACATGTTGTTCTCGATATCACATTGAGTATAGTTATTATTATGACACATATATACATATATTGTGTGTATTGTATAAAAGTCTTGTGTAGGAATGGTCGACTACATTTCCACTGACATCATCTAGAGACTTTATTCATATCATTTTTTGTAAAAGGACGAAAGGTTTCACATTTTATCAAAGGCCCGTAGATGGGACATGCCCAAGGTGTGGTGGAATGGCATTTTTGGACAAATGCATACATGTGACAAATGAGCATGAACTTGGGAGACATGAAGTGAACTTGCAGTCATTCAAATATGTCATGTACGATATCAGTGGAGGAAATGAAAGAAAAAAATACAATTGGTCACCTCTCAGGTTAGTAACGAGTTTCTGAATAGTATTTTTTTCTTCATGTATTGCTACTTCATATATGTAACAACCTATTGATATGTACATATTTATTGGTTATCTACCAGGTACAGGTTTGCAACTTCATGGAGGAATTCTTTGAAAAGACACAACATTATGTAAATCATGTACATGTGGATCGTTGGCAAGATGAGTAGTTTAGAACATGCAGGGATACATTTTCGATTGGAACTATATTATCAATGGTCTATTTTGCGAAAAATTACACTCTTCAACCATAGAACGAGATTCATAGTCAATATTATCACCTATAGACATGGAGCATATACACTACAACAAATCCTGGAATTGGCATCCCTTTTTAGTGTATTTTGTTTTTACATTTAGTGTTCAAAATAGACGCTAAATGGGACGCATTATGGACAAAACTTAAAGAGTCTCAAAAAATGTCTTTTTTTGCTTCCTAGATAGCATCCTTTATGACGTCCAAAATAGCGTCTATTTTTTGCTTCTAGAATATCGTCCAAATTTGCTTCCTAAACAACGTCGAGGTTTGCTTCCTAAATAAAATCCTATTTTGCTTCCTAGTGACTGTCCACTTTTTCTCCTTAAATTACATTCCCATAGGTGCCATATTTGCATCCTTAATAGCACCATGTTAGCATCCAAATTAACATCCAATATTGCATCCATTTTTGCTACCACTTTAGCATCCCATTTCACACCATGTTTTACTTCCAAATATGCGCCAATTTTTGCTTCCAAATTTGCACCAATTTTTTCTTCCTTTTTTGCATCGTGTTTTGCTACCAAAATGACGCCAAATATTTCTTCTATTGTTGCACCATAGTTTTCTTCCTATGTAGCACCATGTTTTGCATCCAAAGTAGCGTCTTATTTTGCTACCATATCAACACCATGTTTGGCTTCATCATTAACACCATGTGTTGCATCCTTTTTAATGCCTATTTTCATGTCTTATTTTTCTACCATATCAATGCCATGTTTGGATTCATCATTAGTGCCATGTGTTGCATCATTTTTAATGCCTAGTTTCACATCTCTCATTTTTTGGTCACTAATTTAGTCGTTTTTAGTAGTTTTATATACGAATTTTGGTCATTTTGTTTGGTCACTTATCTCTCATTGTTTGGTCACTTATCTCTTATTTTTTGCTTAATAATTTAGTTGTTTTTAACTGATATTATAATATCATTAGGGCATGGAGGAATTGAACTACTAACCTCCTTCTTGTAAGGAAGGCGCTCTTCCATTGAGCTAGCACCCTTTAAATTTTTTTGGGAACCTAACTTACAGAGTCCTCTATAATAGTAAAAAGAATCAATACACAACTTTGAGTATATAATGGTTAAAAAATGATTATAGATTGTAAAAGTTCACAATATATTATCAAGGAGGTTATGAAATCCATAAACCTTTTCTAGGAATTTTGAACAAAACTCAAGAAATTGGCTTAATGGGATTGCAAAAAACACTATTCCCTAGCAACCATAAGTGTACCACTATATGAGACCTATTAACAACAATTATCTTAGTGTTGATGCCAAGGATATAGTAGATAATCATGTTCATCCTAGAGCCATGTATAAGTGGAGCAATAAGGAGAATCAAAAGAGGATGATCAATCCAATAGTTGGTGCTTCACATGGATCCTATCCACCATGGGATGAGAAAAGTTCCTTCTTCCATCAAGATAATGAGTATCCACAAGGACAAATGGTTAGGATATATTATGATTCCAATTCATAATGTTTATTCACTTCCCATGGTGATGTTGCAGTTCTTGCACTGGGAGATCTACATGATCCCCAACAACATTGGATATAAGCATATTCATGGGGCCATAGAGTATAGGATGAGGCTATATTTTTATCTTTTTCTTTGGAAAACCAAGCATGATTTGAAACACTGGGAGAAGGAATAGAATCAGATATAATTAAAAAACTAAAATCATGACATGGCATAGGACTATACTCTCTAGTCATTGTGTAGATGTTGGAAATGGGTCAAACTGCCTAAGGACCATGAACAACATCTATTTAAATATGAATGAAAAAAATTACATGGAAGAGTAATAATCGACGGTAGTAAGCTTACTGTTTCTAACATAAATGCGTACAAACATGTCCCTTTCAGGAATATTCCTTTCACTGAGGTGATGAGACCTTGGGGGAGAGCGGTCTGGAGATGGAGTACGATAACGTCGAGCATAAGAGTAACGTTGGTTGAATCCATGACCTCTTCTCACATGTTTAGGTGTGCCCTCTGGGCTAGTCCTTCTTGCAACAATCTGAATTTTATTAGGATGGTGAAGTGTACTCTTATCAACAACAGGACTATGACTTGATCCTCTTAACAACCTTTTTCTTGGAGGCTTGCTTTGAATTTTCAAAGGAATTTGAACTAGGTTTTTCTATGAATTCCTACTCAAAATCCTTTGTGGGATCCTTCTTAAAGGCCTGCAAGCAATCATACTGGGGATCCTACTTAAATCATTGCAACTTGGGCTCCTGCTTACAACCTTGTGAGCAATCACACTTGGGATCCTGCTTACAACCCTACGAGCAATCACACTTGGGATCCTGCTCAAACTCATCCGAGGAATTCTACTCAATACCCTTCTGGGACTTCTACTCAGGATCGTTCTTGAGATTCTCCTAGGACTCTCACTCTAGCTCTTACTCAATCTCCTTCTAGGGATTCTTCTCAAGATTCTTTTAGGCCTTCTTCTCGAACACTTCTAAGGGCTCCTATTGGGACTCCTTGGAGAGAAAAATCCATGTATTAAATTAACAAGACAACAAAGTGCACAACGTACAATTATACAACACCAAATTATATGAAATAATATATATATTGAAGAATGCCAAGATAATATCATAAACAAAATGATAGACCTTAATAACACTTCCATGACATTCACAGATCATTTCAATAAAAGGGGAAAGGAAGACTGACCTAGAACTACTAAGGGCATCACTCTGAGGAGATCGAGAATCTGGACTCCTATGTGCCTTAACTTCAAAAACATCCATGTCTTTGGTTTTTTCCTCATTCTCTTCCACTAATTCACCTTCTTCCACAATATCTTTCACCATAATTTCTTTCTCTTCCTCAATTCTTTGCTTGTCTAAAACTTCTTTCATTGGTAATGCAATTAGTTTTGCTGGAATGAAATAAAAATGTAGTCAGATGATTTTCCATATAAGTCATGGTTAATAAAATATTTTCAAAATCAATTAACATGAACATATTTAGAACAATTATTTCAAATTTCATGATATGCAATTAAAAACCCTGCCAGGAACTGGAGTAAATTCTAAATTTGAGAGATAATAAAACCACCTTTACTACTGAAAATTTCACAAATCGTATACTATGATATAAAAGGGCCATTAATCCTGTAGCATAAGTACTGGAATCCAAAAAAAAACACAACAACAATTTAGGGTTTGCGGAACCATAGTCAAAGTGGCCTGACAGAAGAAAGAGTTTTCCAAGAGGTACCACCATTTTTAAGGTGCCCATTAAAATTTAATTTTAATTTCTGTAAATTTTACATCTAATACCTTCAAAAGAATTGGAGAATAGAACTTTGGTTAAAGTGTGACCATTGTATCCCAGCAAAACAACATTATCAAACCCAATATAGTCATTTCTATCAGTTCCACAAAATGCTTGATGACAAGTGGCAAGCTAAACATTAAGTCAGTAATGAACTACGACTTACCAGAATATTCAGGCTTCTCAAATTCATGGGAGTGTGTCTTTGATTTCACACATTTATTACCAATATCACTGTCACTATCACTTTCAATATCACTCTCACTTTTGGTCTCACTCTCACTATCACTGCCACTACTATAATCACTATCTCAGCTCCTGCAATTCAAAAACAAATATTCAAATTAACACTATTAGAAAAACAAATTATGTATATAAGACACGATACTGCATTTCATATTCCTAGGTCAATGAATAAAGAATCCATACCACTTGGACTTCCATCTTAATCTGTTCACTTTCTGACCATGTATTCTCCCTCTTCGCTTGTCCCTCCATTGCTTTGTATGTCTTAGCTTGTTTCTTCTTGATGATTTCTTCTTTCTTATCACCCTATCATTTTCACTTGAAGTGCTAGTATCATATGATGAGGAAGAGTCCAAGTCAGACTCACTATCAGTCTTGTAGTGATACTCTCATGTTTTAGTTTTCAAAGTTGGAAAAAATCTCTTACAAAAACTTGCATAGCACAATTCAACTGGCATAGGAATTTCTACGTGGAATTTTTGGATTATTAAAATTTATTGTAAGATGATATGTAACTACCATGGAGGAGAATGATTTCATGTGCAAAACTATTCCCAAATATACTTTTATAACCTTTGGCAATTTGTGCTTATTGAAGAAAACAAAAATAGTGTTCTTTCATAGTTTTTCCTTGAACAAAACTAATTAAGAGTAACAAAGCATGTAGATTAAAGCAACATATACTTGTTTTGAGGCCCTACCATTTAGAAATGGTTACTTGAGTCCATTAATTCATTTGTAAAAAGGCAATGGAGTCTAGTTAAAGTATCAGTTACATTGATGTACCTTGACAACAAATTCTTCTTCCACATCTCTGATTTTCATTTGATTGATGTGTAACTGTGCGTTGTTTCAAATCCTTGATATTTATTGAAATAGTATGTTGTTATCTATAGTATGTACTGCAAAGTGATATACTGTTAATTTTGCTAGGAGCTAAAGAAATTGACAATCTATTTGTCTTTGATATATTCAATACAGGTTGTTTTTCATAGAGAAATAAGATCTCCTAGTGTAACCCTTTAAGGTGACATTTTTCAGCCAAGTGGTCTTCTTACAAGAGGAAGTTGCAAGTAAGAGCATATTTGGCTCATTTTATTTCTAGTGATTTTTGGTAATAATTTCCTGTTTGTGCTTGTTTTCCAACATTGGTTGTTTAATTAAATATGGGGCTTCTCTGGGATTTTTATTTCATCGGATGATTAAAATTTAGTCTTTTCCAAATGATTTCTTGTCACATTCTCTATTTAGCTTTCTTTGATTTTCTGAAATTTCATGCTTTCAAAGGAAGTAATCGATAAGAATAATAGCCAAGCCAATGTGTTTTTGTTTTATGTCGAATGTTGACAAATATTGTTACATGTCATGCAGGGGAGGTGGTGAGTTGTTAAGGTGACTTCATGCATTATTAGAAGCAGAGTCCAAGCTTGCTTTTCATCGAGAGTGACTAGCAAAAATTGAATCAGAGGTGCATGTCATCTAGTGGATACATTTCCAATTTAATGCTTGTTGTGTGCAATGTGTGACAAATTGTCAATTTATTTTTTCCATTTAAACAAGGTAAATAGAAGCACCGTAGCACCTTTTCTGCTATATAACCACTTTGTAAAATTCAAAAGAAAAATAGTTTTCCAGTTAGTTTAGCTAGAAAACTCTGTTATGGAAAACTAGCTTGTAACTGGGTTTTTTTAGCTTGTATAGATTAGTTTTTCCACTCTCGACAAGGGAATGGAATGATAGATAGATACTAAAATCCCATGTAATATTCCAAATATTCAAAGGTCTCACATAATTCATCACTTTGGCTCTCTATTAAGAGAACTTGTAGGATGAAATATTTTGATTCAATTGGAGAGTGATATTGAGCTTGTATTTATCTTTTTCAAATATATAAGAAATCATCTATTATAATGTCTTGAAGGTCTTATTTAGCTGGACTGGTTCTACTAAATGAAGTATTCTGATATCTAAAGACATGTGTAGGAACTTTAATGATCTCCTTGAATACTAGTCAGTCATCATCTATGTTTATGAAGTTTTATGTTTATTCCCATCTATTATTATTTCAAGGATTGTTATTTATACAGGAGTTTTCCACTGAAAGAAAAAGCAATATGTAGTTTTAATCAGAAGTGTCTGAATCTGAATCAATGTTTGATGAGGTATTTGAATCAGAAGAATAATGACGTCACCTCCTCTTTTGTCGGTCCTTATGCACCTTCCTATGTTATCAACTACAGGACTCTATACCCATAGACCAATGGACCCATAGGTTTAAACTATCTGAATGAACCTGAAACCGATTTACTGCACAAAAATCTAGTGGAAAGGTCTAAAAACTAGCAAAATGGACCCTAGCCAATGGAATGCACTGAGAAAATTTGCAGAATTGTTTGAAAACAAGCATTGATTCAATATCTTTTTTTTCCCCGAATGGGAAGCCATAATTTTATGGATGGTAAGTCTAGAAATAAGCTCGACCCGCTGTCACACACTTGAGTAAAGATTAGGGTTTGTTAGTACTTTTCTAGTGCCATACAATAATATTCCAGAATGCGACATAGACAATATTAAGTATAATGAATAGACACATGTGGCAAAACACTATCGAAGGAAGGAGCATGGATGTTATGTTTTGAAACTATATCATTGTTAGGAGATACATTCATTGCAACTAACATCTATGATTATAGAAAAGCATGAAAATAAACCTTGGAGATGGAAAAATACAAATGGTAAGGGAAGTATGAGCAAAAGTAAGTTTTTGGTTGCCAAAATGTCTTGAAGAGAGCTTAAAGGAGAACCTTTAGTAGTGAAAACCTCAAGGAGGCTGAAATTGTTCAACCCTAAAAAAGCCCTTTTTAAGGATCCTATAGGAGTTGTTATGAACACTGTACCAACAATGGAAGCAAGATTCTTACACACAAGAAAACATAGGGGAGGATGTATGCAAGTATGATAGAATACTAGCAGAAATGCACACATGCTGTACACACATTTTTATTAACTATACAAAGAGTACAAATCTTTGGGGGGGGGGGGGGAGACTGGTCAGAGTTGATCAAGTCTCCATTGGGAAACTTATGAAAATAAACCACGTAGATGGAAAAATATAAATGATGAGGGAAATATGAACAAAACTTGGCTAATTTTTGTTAAAATTATTGAAATCTGTGCAACACATTCAGTGGGATATTTCATCAAACACTTAATAAACCATTGATATCAGACTTCAATAGTAAGCTAGACCCAAGTAATTTTCACAAGCATTAAATACACATGTACCATGACTAATATATTGTTCATTAAATACATTTAGCAGCGAAAAAAACATGTAAAACAACAAACAATCCAAAAAACTAGGCACAGTGATTAGGTCAACAGACCGTGGAAAAAACCACTAAGGGGAAAACCAATAATGAGATCTATTGAGCTCCTTGGAATTAAACAGAGAGTTCAGCAACATGCTTTTACATCAGAAAAACACAAAGTATGACGTTCTTATTTTTATAATCAAGGACGGTCTTTGTATAATAACATTGTGTTGCAAGTGGTTTGTGATGTTCTCTATTAGGATATTGAAATGTAACTGGTTTTTTGTGAATCTTTCACTATATGTATTAGCTTTCGAGCATTCTTTGAAGATTATGAAGGTGCTGGTAGGAATCTAATCAGCCTTCAAAAGGATCTCTAAGTGACCTAGTTCCACGGTGGAGAAACAAGGACTTGCCACCTCCATTTAAAAAATTATGTGAAGAGCAAGAATCAAATCTCCATAATATTTTGAAGGAATATGGAGATGCTATCAATCAAGCATTCCCACTAGACAAAGTTAATGGATCTTGTTCATTGTCTGAATATGATTTTCCATATGCAAGTGCTTATGTTCATGTAATGGGCGGGAATAAGAAGTCTTCAATAGAGAGCATGCCATTAAACGAGGTATAATAATGGTTGTTAATTGCATTATCAGGTTATACTGGATCACTTTAGTTAAAATTGATACCATTTATTTGTTGGTTCAGTACATCATTATTTTTTTGTTTTTTAGCACAAAATCCAATGTATGCGACTTGTAATGGTGCAAGCTGCGTATACGTGGGTTGCATAATGGTTGACCTATGGGTGTCTTCAAAAATGTTTTTTTAAGGTTAAAATGAAACATCGGGGCTATAATGAGTAAGGGGGGTATAGTGAGCCTACATAGGGACAGGGGAAGTCCATCAAGGCATGTTGCATAAGGTGTGACAAATCAGGCTATAAAACTAACCTTCCAAATCATTTCAGGCGACTCTATTGAAGAAAACAACCCAAAAAAAATATATGGCTTCCATTGAAGAAATATGGATGCATAATCCATATGCTCCATTGGATTTATCGAATGTCCCAAGATATACAAATCAATCACACACACACGGTTCAGTCGAGGCCATTCCGATATTCCATTGACATGAAGATACAATTGTAGAGCATATAGTGAAATTCAAAGAATATCTTGTAACATGGGATATTATGGATGAAGATATCAGAATGATGGGATTTGTGATATCTCTTGATTTGTGGAATAAAAAGGATATGTGTGATTGGGATCATGGTTTCCCTCCTCAAGGGATCTCCTCACTCTTACAATTAGTTAAATCATTTGGGAGAGAGTGGGGTCCTAATATCAATGAAGAATTTATCGAGGTCATGATTTCTCTTCCCACAAAGGACCCTCTTGGAATAACTCACAAAGAACATTTTGCTCCTCTTGAGTTTCCAAATGATTTAAAGTAGTTACAAGAATTGTTTATGTAAGGATTCTATGACAAAGGTGATGAAATTTATCAAATATTTTATTCAGAATTGTTAACAATTTTTTTTTCTCAACCACCTCTACACGACCTACACCACATACAAACATCCATTTCCTAACCTTTTCCCCTCATTTTGGACCTCCACGCCTATGTTTTACCTTATTATCTCTAAAAAAACTCAAAAATATTCAAAAGGGCTTAAAAAGCCCACAAAAGAGATAAACATATCACAAAGGGGTTAAAAACCCCAAAGAGCTAAAAAGTAGAAAAAAGGGGCTTAAAACCTTAAGTAGGGACTAAAACCCTAATTAGTGTCAAAAAACCTAAATGAGAAAATGACAAAAAACTATGAATAAAGGGTGGAGGTCCCCATCACACCATGACATATTCCATTTGTTGTTATTATACTTGCATGAGTACTTTGAGAGACCATAATTCTCAAACTACTCATCCCAAGTCACCAAACATTCCATTTTCCCCACTTGCTCCCCATTTTGTGTGTTGAGTCAACCTCCATACTACCCAAACCTATGGAGAAGCGGTACCATTCTGAGTCAAGGCACGATGGCCCCCTTTCAAGTAAATCAGAAGGTATAACAGTCTCGTTGTTTTTGTGTAGTTTTTTAGATTATTTGTATTTGTTTATTTCTGTTTCTAATTGGATTATGAAAAAAGAACCCTAATAGAGTCCTCTTTAAGCTCTTTTTAGACTCTTAAAACATGAAAAGATCACTGAGTGAACTTGTCTTCTTCATGCTCATAAAAGGACCTAAAGAGTCATCTTCTTGGTGATAGTTTACCCCCTTTTTAGACTAGGGGGCACTAATTACAAAAAAATAATACTCTAGTTGATCTCAACTAGAAGAGTTCTCTTGGGAAATATTTTATACTTTTTCGGGCCCTAGGGACTAAATCATACGAAAAAGTCAATTCTGGAGTCTTCTTAGTCATTTCATACTCTCTAAACATGAAACGACAAATGAGTTTTCTTTCACCGAACTCATAAAATCAAACAATGAAGGACCCTCTTTTGGGAATGAACCCCTCATTTCTTAGGTTCATAAAACATATGAGAATGGACTCATTGCTTGATGAGCTACAACGAGTGTTTGTTACCCTCTTTGAACTCATAAAAATGAAAAGAGGCACTCATCAATCATGATGGGGAAATTAAGGGAAGGAAAATACATTTCATTTGCAATAATGACAGTTGTTAGTCACTTTTGAACATGCCAACTTGTCTGCATTTCATTTAGTTAGTTGGGTATTCAAATTGTCTCCGAGTCGATCCACTTTCATGAGTCATCTCACTTTGATTTTTTCAAAGAATGCATCATCCATTGTAGAATTATGTCTTGGTTTTTGCCTCATCAAGTCAATGTTGCCAAGTCTTCGGTTGTGCTGCCTTATTTTCAAAAGAGAAATTATCTTGAGATATTACACCTGTAGTAAAAAAAACTTTTGTGTTAGTTACTTTTGAGTTAGTCCTATGGTTACATCATACTCAAATTATAAAACCTTGTTCCTAGTTTCATTTCGTCGATGTGGGATTCATCATGGACCTCCTTCGACGAGACTATTCTTGTCGACTTCATCTCATTATCCAGGAATCAGTCTTAGAAATAAGTTAGTACCTTGAGATATGTATGCATTAATGACATATTCTTTTGCTTTTGACATAGGTTCTCATCATTCAACTTTGATCGAAATATTCGACCGAGTGTTTGACATCAGATCATCTATTCACACTTAGGAGATTGTGTTAGGGTACCTTGGGAATCATTGACATCAATGGTGATCTCCCTCACACTTGTTAACAGTTTTCATCATTGACCAGTAATCAAGTGGTTTCTACCATGTTCGACATCAATACATTGTAATCACATGGATAGAATCATACTTTGTTGAATACGAGATGAAGACCCTAGGTATATGTTAAGCGCTCATTTCTTTCCCCAAGATGCGATAGAGTATTTTGTATGAGTCCTAGCGTGGATCCACATTGTATGTTCGTGACTGTGCTTATATTTTCATTTGAAGGACATAGATCTACATTGTATGTCTAGTAGCTATGTCCAAATTTGAGTCTTCTTCGCATGGATCTATGCTGTATTTAAGTAGCCATGAATTTTTGTATCTCACATGGATCTGCGTTATATTGGTCGGAAGCCATGTTGTGAGTCATTTTGGACATGTATCAAAATGTAAAAGGTACTGCAGAAAGTTTGTGATGCTTGAGAAGTTCCAACCATTGGACCTTTGCCTCAGGACTACACCTTCTTATATCAAAGTATTTTTCCTATCGTCTCCCTCTAGACATCATACTTTGGGGGGCATTCTATTACACCTAAATCTCATCACCATCATGTTATGAGATAGGTATTCCCTTGTCTTCTCCAATCCCTCAGAGTTTGTCCTAGAGAAATGGAAGGAAGAAATTATTTCCTTGCATTATTTCCTTGTTTTGAGCAAGTAACACTCTTTTTACATGTGAAAAGGGAGGTGACACCACTCTTTTCCTTCATGCAAATGGATTTACCCCCTTAACATGGCTTTTTCTCTTCAACAAAAGTGCGGTGCTCGAGTTTTAAAGGAAAAAAAAAGCTTCGAGAGGCTACTCAAAGCTTACCTCCGTGGAGCCTCATCCCTATTGTTTAGGACCACCTGGAGCTCAAGATCCTTCTTTTTTGGATCTTCCTTCCACCTCATCCACCATTTCCTTAACCATGCCTATCCTCCCATGCCTTTAAATACTGGCTCATCCCCTGTGGGAAAAAAGGAGGAAGAATGTGTTGAACACCCAAACTCTATCAAAATAATTCTTGAGCTATTGGAGGCAGGGATCCATTGGAAGGAACTCTCAACACCAAGGCATAAAGGTTGTAGTATCTCCAATCATTTCTAATAATAAATGTATTTTCTTTCCCATATTTACTGTATCATTTGTATATATTGTTTGATTCCTTGGTCATAAGCATAGATCTATTTTATTATCTTATTTGATATCATCTTTCTCTTGTTGTCTTCAATATTATATAGATTATTCTGCGGTAGCAGAGGAGAAAGATTCAAGGATAGTGAGGACAACCTTTAAGAGAAGTATTGTGGCATTATATTCAAGCAATTAACCAGATATAGGGAAATTTTAACATTTGGGTTTGTGTTTTGTTCTAGACTTGTATCATTCAGATATGGGGAAACAACTCCTATCCGCAGGAGGTGAGAATTTTCAGCAACAACAAACTACAATAGTCCCCACAAAGATAAAATCTCAACAAAGGTATTTGAGTAACTACCAACACCCATTCTTAAATTAATGACATGCTTGTCTTTGATACGTAAGACCATTCCAGTACCACAAAGTCCATTCTGTTGGGCACCATCAAAGAACCCATAAATAGGATCAAGTTCCAACACTTGTATGTGACAAACCTTTAAAAATTTTGTAGCATTATCTCTGCTCCATTCATGCATATCAACCACAAATTTTGACACTGTAAGGAAAATGGAGGGAGCATAATTTTGAAAAATACACCTATTTCTCATTTTCCAGATTTCCCTAAATACAAAAAAGGAAAATACTTTCAACTTCTTCATACTACTACACCAATAGAGCAAACAATCTTCAATGTTATCCAGATCCCAATTGAAGTGAATATAAAGTAACTACTGACTGCTCTCCAAACCTCCTTAAAAAAGGAGCAATGCAAAAAAATATGATAACTGATTCCAAATTAGATCTACACAGTGGACAAAAACTCTGACCATTAAACCCCATTCTTTGAAGATTCTCCCAAACGAGGATTTTGTTATGTAAAAGTAACCAAATAAAACACTTTACCTTTAAGGGCATGGTGCCTTTCCACAACTTGTTAACCCACCACGTAGGAGGAGGAAGGCCTTTTGGAA
Source organism: Pseudotsuga menziesii (assembly GCA_001517045.1). Classification (NCBI taxonomy): domain Eukaryota; kingdom Viridiplantae; phylum Streptophyta; class Pinopsida; order Pinales; family Pinaceae; genus Pseudotsuga; species Pseudotsuga menziesii. The sequence goes on along the minus strand of LPNX011092213.1, from coordinate 807,425 downwards.
ACACTAAATCTTTGTAAGCACGTTTTGTAGTGACCAAGCCAGGAATAACAATTTGTTCCCAAACCAAAGTATCTTCACCTTCATCAATGAAAATACCCGCATGAGAAAGATAAACAATGAAAGAGTTCCATTAATTACCAACTTTTGTCGGTAACAATAACTCCTTAGCATTAATCCAACAACCATCCCCATCAACTGAGGACTTCCAAATATGAGAAAGAACCAAGAAATTTCTTCTATGGAGTTCAATAATTAGAGACCTTGATAAAAATCCACTGCCCCTAACACCAACGACTGGGTCAATACCAATGAAAATTTGGATCCGACGCCCCACATTGCAACTCAGATGATCTTTAATTACCGGAAGGGATCTAACAAAACTATTCCAGAGGTATGAATATTTCGAATAGTTTAAACCTGTCTCCCTGAACCATCTAGCAAACAACCAATGTTTAATTTATTTGCAATTTATCACCTTATGCCATAAACCTGGAGTAAACACAGATCTCCACAAATTCTTGGCACAAATGGATAAATTAAATAGTCTCAGGTCATTTAACCCCCAACCTCCCAATAACTTGGGCAAGGCTAAATATTCCCAAGCCGGGAGATGATATTTGAAGGCGTCTGTACCACCAGTCCAAATAAAGTTGGAAATTCTCATTTTTAATTGGGAAGGAATCGAAGTGGGAACACTATATAACGAGAACCAGAAAACATGAATGCTTTGAAGTACAACATTTTCCAGAACCAAGCGACCCCCAATAGAAAGCCATCTAAATGCCCAACATCTGGTTCTAAAATTGAACTTTTTCAACAACCAATTCCAATCTTTGACAACACTACACTTTGGTTTTATGAAAAAACCAAGGTATCTAAAACCGTCATTTAACTCTGACCAAGTACAAGGAAAAACATCTCGAATTTGGTTTCAGACAAGCTTGTCAACCCCAAAAGATACAAAGTGAGACTTATGAAAATTAATCAACATACTTGAAGCCGTACATAATAAATAAAAAAGCTCCTTATAGTGCTCCCAGTCCACCTTTGAGCCACATCCAAAAGTGAGAATGTCATCCACGAATAACAGGTGGGTGACGCAAAGGGTGGAAGATAGATTTAGGCCTGTGATATTTTTGTCATTTATGATTTCCCTAATCAATATTCTCAAAACTTTGATGATAATAAGGAAAATAAGCGGAGATAACATACAACATTGACAAAGACCTCTCGAACAGTTGAAGTACGATGAGGGAGACCCATTTACCAAAGTAACAATGTTTGATGAGGAGATACAACTAAAAATCCAATGTGAAACCTTATAAGGAAGGCCTATTTGAGTGAGAATGAGTCTGAGCATGAACCAATCAACCCTGTTGAAAAATTTAACCATATCAACTTTAAGAAAAAAAACTTCAACCTTTTCTGCTTAATGGAATGGAGTCACTATTGGGAAAGTACAAAAGCCTCAGTGATCTGCCTATTTGGAAGAAAGCCGAATTGTTCCTCCGAAATGCATTTACCCAGCACTTCCCTCATTCTATTTGCAATGAATTTTTTGATAAGATTATACAATGTATTGCAAATAGAAATAGTTCTGAAATCAAATAGAGTGTTTGGCTTATCTTTCTTTGAAATAAGAACAAGGAAAGTTGCATTTAAAGAAGCATGGATACTCCCTAAGCGACGAGATTCATTAACCAACAAAGTGATCTCATCTAATAATAGCTCAAAAAGTGTAAAAAGAACTCCTTCGGACAACCATCAGGTCTGGGGATCTTATCCTTTGCAAATTGGGACAAAAAATGTTTAACCTCATCTTTTGAAACTTCTGCACCAACTTTTAAGCCTTCTTCATCAAAGAAACATTTAGGAAAAATTTTCAAGTTTTTTAACTGTTGCGGAAGATTCAGACACTGGTCCTAGTTGTATAGCCCCTAAAAATACCAGTTCTACTGTTCTTTGATGGATGATTTTTCACTAAGAACATTTCCCTCTTGATTCTTTATTTCCCAAATAGAATTTGAGATTCTTCTTTGGTTTGTAAACCTATGGAATAATTTGGTGTTATTGTCTCCCACCTCCAGCCAAACTGCACAACTCTTTAATCTCAAGGTTTTCTCAATTTGTAATAGGATTCTAGCTCTTTTAGCATGGATACCAGCCAGTATGTCCTTACGAGAGGAGGAAAAATAATTAGCATTCTCAATATCCTCCCGAGAGTTAATTTCTGCCTCAATAGCCACCAGAGCCGCCTCGTTCTCCAATTTTTTTCTTAAGATTTAACCTCACCACTAAGCTTGGAAAGATTTTTTCTAAAACGAAACATAGGAGAGAGGTGTGTAAGTTCAGAGTATTCCTGCCACTTATCATTTACCAGAGAAAAAAAAGAGTCATCTTCCAACCAAACTCTATTGAACTTGAAAGGATAAGCCTTCAAAGATTTATCATTTTCCAGTTCTAAGACCATCACTCTGTGATCCGAGAACCCCTTGAAACATGTCAGGATCTAAAACGCCCTAGACAGCCACAAATGGCTTCAACCATGAAAAAATGATCCAATCTTTTGGAAATCCCCCCCCTTTCCCGATTATCCATTTGACCAGGTAGGACTTATCACTGGAGGTTCGATGTCAATGAGACTAGCTTACTTAGAAAAGGATTTAACAAAACCATGGAGTTGATCATTTATTCTTCATGCCACCCAGATATTAGAATCAACAAGAGTGAGATTAAGGTCTCCATCCAAAATAAGGCCACTATGATAAAACAAGCCCGCAAATCCTAAATTCTCCCATAATTTTTTTTTCTTATGAATATGAGGACTATAAATATTTAGTATTCGAATCGAAGTATCAAAACCAATAATCTCACCCTCTACCATTAAACCAGATCCTGTTGAATAAGAGTTAAACAAAGTGACCGAAGGATCCCAAGATAAGAGTAAACCTCCAAAAAGCCCCAAAGAGTCAAGAGCACAACACTTGCAGTTAGGTTTCAGTTTTAAGAAAATATCACATGATGTCGAAGCTTCCACCATAATTTCCTAAAGGAGAATGACAACAGGTCTATTTTTTTCGAGTAACCTTTTTAAAGTAGTTTTTTTGGCTTTACTGTTGAAGCATCTAATGTTCAAAGACAATAGTTTCATTTGGTAACCAAATCAGGGGCCCCAACTCCAACATTGACTTCTTTAACTAAACCCCTTTGGAACATTAAAGTAACCTTCAGGTTAAAGAAACTATTTTAAATATCTTCTTTTTCTTTAGATTTACTCTTTTTCTCCTGGAAGGTTTCCTAACCGTCACATTCCTATCTCTAATGGATGAAATAGGGAGAGTGTTTGGGTCATCATCAATGACAACAGAGTAGTTTGAAAGTGGTTTAGGGGAAACCATTCTCGAAGAGAGGGGAAATCCTTAGAACAAAGGGTAGTAATACCTTCTTCTAAAGGGGTAGGGGTTAAGTTTATCCCCAAATGGCTAGGCTCGTCAGCATCATCAAGAGCCTCTTCATTATGAGAAACTGTTTCATGGAAATCAAGAACTCTAAAAGCGTTTAATTCCATCTCCATAGGCAATGAGGATCTTCCAGAAAATCCCACACCATTCATGTTTTCCACCTTATCATCTCTATTTCTAGGACTAGGGTTAAAGCCCAGAATCTCCGCAGAGTCTTCTTTAAGAAAATTTACCCTTCCCTTCCTCAAAAGATCAGAGATGACATATGAAGTTAGAAATTTTGAGAGTACAGGAAGGTGAAGACAAAAATTACAAAGAAAGTCTGAGGCGAATGATTCATCCAGCGGAAGGGGGAGAATTATACCAGTATTCCAAGTCTTCATTTAAATCCTTACCGATGAGCAAACTTCTTCAATGGTCGAACCAAACCTAGGGTTAGGACACTTTGCTTTAACGTGGCCCTACTCTTTGCAATTATGACACCTGAAAGGTAGTTTCCAATAGTCCAATTTCTGAACAAGCGAACCACCTTCCCAAACAACCTCGAGATCAGCAATAAGGCCTTCCAAAACACCAACTTCAACCAGCATACATGACAGGTGCCTATCGTTTACTAAGAGATAACCACTTTCTATGAGTACAAAACAATTGATGGCTTTGGAAATTGCCATCAAACCCGCCAGATTCCTACAGGGAAGAGGAAACCTTGGTAAAAGGACCCAAAGGTTCCTCTTCAATTGGGCATTCTTTCCAAGGGTTAAAGCCCAAGTTCCAACAAACCAGTACTAGTGAGCCCGTTTCAATGACCCGAAACCAATCTTCGATGACATTCCTATATTTTGCTGACAAAAAGATAAAACATAACCATCCATTCATGAGCTTTAAAACCCTAGGAACCATATTGATGAGCAGCTTCCATTTTGCTCTGACCCACTCCAAGAGCTCCAAATGAGAGAGCTTAACATACTGCATCTTACCAACATGAGCATTTTCTGAGAGGGTAATAACCAAATTAGAATTAACGTCTTTTCCCATAATACATAAGCCTCTACCTTTATAGGCCTTCTCAAGTTTCAATCTGCGCTTAGTCCTGAGATCTACAGCCTGCAAATTTCCTTTCTCGCCTCTTTCCTTATGAACCATAGCTCTGTCCGAAAACCTTCAAAAGAGATAACTTTGCGTGAATGAGACCTCCCAAATGGTCTCTTACCACCCGACTTAATGTGAAACAGATCTACATCAGAGATTAGATGAGGATTTTTAGTAAGCAACTCTCTTGAAGCAACATACTCCACATCAGTGGACATGTTTACTTGGACATGGGCTTCGGGCTTATGAGATGGACGAGAGCCAACACAAAAACCTTTTGACAGGGATCCTTTCGAAAATCCGTCACGTGTCTAGAGTGATGTGACAGGGGTCCTGAAACCCTCCAAAGTAGCTATCCCCCCACGGGAGAGATCTGCGGGCCATGCTAGATGTAGTACGGGCGTCTGCACGTTGAACGACACTTCCCCCTTTTTTAAATGGTAGGTACTAGGCCAATTAAAAAAATGGCATGACTCCATTTTGGCAGCGCTCACTGAAGGCAATGGAGAGCTACCTGAAAATACCAAAACCTTGAAATTTACTGAAACCCTCACCTCCATCCATTTCGATCACGACCCAAATTCCCAATCTCTTTCATATATTAAGTCTTTATACTTCATTTCTGAATTATTTATTATATTAATTATAAATTTATCACAAATTATTACCATTTCTACCATGCATACTTTTAGTTGAAAACAATTCCATATTTAATTTTCTTAACATATCATATTTTATAATTATTTTAATATTCAATAACTAAAGAATGAAATGGTAGGCCGCATGGGTGTGGCTCATTGGAGGTTCAGTTGTTATGAAGTCACTTGTTGTAAATTGAAGGTCACGAGTTCAAATCCCACCCGGATTTACCTGTGTCCCATGTCTTGCGGTAGGTGTGGGGCACCTAGGGGTATAGTGGTAGCAGGAATGGATCCCTGGACCTCGTGTCACATGAGTACCAACCCAGCTCTAGTTGTCGATTCCCCTAGTTACAAAAATAAATAAATAAATAAAGAATTAAATGATTTCTATTTTTTAATTATATTTTTGATATTTGATAATATTTTTTAATTTCTAGACTAAATACACGTAATATACCAAAATATTAAAAAATAGATTCTATTTTATTTTACACTATTTGTACATAAAAAGACAAGTACTAACCAACTATGTTGTGTACAACTTCTTAACTATTGAATATATTAGCTATTTATATAGGAAAAACTACAACCATTATTTATCCAATATATAGTTTTGGTAAAAAACTATAATATATACTTTTGATTTAAAAACTATTTTCATAATATATGGTTTCATAAGTAACAAGAGCCACGAGGTGGCAATGTCCCCGACGTTTCTAATAGGCATTGCTATAATATGAATGACGAGAATCTATTAGCAAAGATAAGAGTCTTTTGTGTAAGTTCGCTAGCACTTGTCTTGCAACATCATTGATGCATCACCTTTCAGATGACAATACCCATTCTTTTGCATGGATGCTTTTCTTCTAAGTTTTCCTTTCTATAGATTTTGTGTTTGAGAAATATCTGTTAGGAAAATCGACGAGATTGCCAAATGTAACACAATAATAACCTCTAAAAATATTCAAATTCACCTAAATCCCTAAGCCAAAGGAAATGATTTTAAATGCCATGTAATCTCTAAATTTAAGTACTTAACAATAAGTGATAAATGTTAAAAATCTAACTACAACAAATACTTTTATGGTTGTTAGTTGTGCATGAATTATATGTATATGATCATGTCTCTAATATGCATAGATTACATGTCTCACATATGTGCATCGGTAAAGTGTATTTAATCCATGGTCAAGCATTATATTATTATCAACAATATATTTTGTAATCTAATCATTAAATTATTATGAATTTATTAAATCATTACAAATCTTTAAAATTTAAGATAAACTTAAATCATACAAAATAGAAAGCTTAAGAGTAAAACCTTTTTTTTGTCAATGTAAAAAGTATATATCATTCTAAAATAAGAAAATGGAAGCTCGTTCAAGGTATTTGATGAGTTGCATAGGTTTCCATCTCCAACCTTATTTACATAAACAATAATTTTTTTATGATTATCCATTTACTATTATCATCTATATAGACTTGCATTTCACTCCACCCTGCCTTTTAAGTTGGCAATGACCCATATTGTGGAAGGCTTAGAATTGGAATGACTCGATTCGTAAACTAAGAGGCTGCAAATTTGGAACTTAAACATATGATGGGATGCTTAGTAAACACATGGCCCGGGGGACAATGAAATTAATGTGGATTGCAGTCAATATGATACTGTTAAAATCATCACTAATTTGAAAATGTAATGTAATATCTATGAATGAATTGTTGTAAAGAAATTATTTTGAAGTATTTATCAATTATATATACAAAAAATGAAAAGATTTTATATAAATATAAGGTGATTTTAAGTTTCTAATAAGAATTGTTTTGTATAAATATTTAAATTATATAAATAAACAAATCTACCAGGTGGAAATGCCCTTCAGAGTTGTTTTTTAAATCTTTATATAAAATTGTGAGTTGATAGAAATGTAAATTAATTAAAAAACTTCAAATGATAAAATCCAATATCGTGTCCTTGGGAAATAGAATTTAATCCTTGGATGAAATTGAAATACAACCCTTTGCTTTTGGATTTCCCTCTATAAGAATAACTGGCAAGATTCTCTCACCACCTGGTGTAGAATGTTATCACAGAAATCACCTCTTATTTAATCTTGAACTAAATCACAAATATAAAAAAAGGATCGTGGTTAGAAATAGTAAAAGCCACCCGAAATTCTCATACAACGGAAAATAACGTTTTCACCGAATCAAAAGAAAGGATATTTGACAACATTAATTATGAAAATAGGGCACCATGGAAAAAGTTGAATTGTAGCATATTATTAGAGACTATCTTAGCGAACTACACCTTCAACTACAAGTTCACGTGTTCGCAGGTTAGGGTTACTTTGGACTGAATTAAAGTTTGTCGGCACTTCAGGTTTGTTAGTGATTAGTTTATGGAATTTTTAGGCTTGTAACGTTCTTGTAAAAAAAAGTTAACGAGGTCATGGACAAGGGTATTCATGGGCTTTAATGAGATTTAAGTGGGGAATTCAAAGCTTCAAGGCTTGCAAGTGGCATTTACCTTCAAATGTTGTATTAAATATTGTTGTGCTCCTATCAAAGACAATAACTAAGCGATTGATCTCATGATCACAAAACCATTCCATGAATTTAAATCAAAGGAAACCTTGGAATTATAAATATGGAGAAATAAACTAAGACTGAAAGCACATTTTGATTTAATTGAGAAGCCTTCATACTTATACATACCTGGAAACCTTCGTTGTCAAATGGTGAGTGACAACGAAGTAGATCCTCTTCCCTTCATGAGGCGGCCTGATGCGATGGATGAAGCTGTGTTCGAGTTCTTCAGTTGGATAACGTTGGATTACATTGTGCTCAAGTTACGACAACATCATTTCCAGAGCACCAATAATACATGAGTTCATAGATTCATTGATAGGTTCATGGATTTGTTTTTCTTTATCATATGTATCTTGTTTGTCAAAACTAAAAGTGATGAACCACCACAATGTAACAATGGATCCAAAATTTTGTGTTTCAACCATGTCGAGCCTGCTTCCCGGATCAATGAAGGCAAGTTCCACATATCTGGCCAAGATTGCTCTCAGTTGAGCATCACGAAAGAAAAAAGAGTGTCTCAAATAATTTCTCGTCTAAAACCATGGGCATTCAAAGGAATACAACTGGGGTAGAATATTAATCATAGAAATAGTTGATAAAACATGAGAGAAAGAATACCTTAGTGCATGCACCAGTAAGACTGTTCGAGATTATTAATTAAATGAAAGATAGTTAAAAGTACCCGCACCAAGCAAGAAACTTACAATCCAGTCGATGAAAAGCCATCTGATTCAGCTAATTTATTGGCCAAATTGCTTGAGGAATTTCAAAATACAAGAAGATGGAAGTCTAACCCTAAGAAACACAAAATTTGGCGTGAATGTGATATTTAAAGCCTGGAGGCTCGTATAAATCTTAATGCTCGATATGAAAGTCCTCCCCTTGATATTTATTATTTTGTTAGTAACATTACATAACGTTACAAGATCTCCCCTATACTGGGTTGTAGTTACAAGATCTCCCCCATATTGGGTTGTAGAGTGCCTCTCGGTGCAAAGATCTCCCCCATACTGGGCTGTAAAGCGCCTCTCGACGCAAAGATCTCCCCCATACTGGGCTGTAGAGCACCTCTCGACGCAACAAGTTTAAATGTAAATGGATTTTCATGAAATCTATAAATGGACGGCCAAATACATTGTTTAAATCTAAGGCATGTTTAATTCATGATACAATGATAAAAATAATTTTAATTGTTGTGTATTTTAGATTCAAATTAGTTGTAGAGAAATACTTGTTCAAGCACATGGCTTATGTGGTTTGAAATATACTTGTTGAAGCAGACCATTTATGCGATAAACCAAAATTTGATATAACACCAAATGTGTTAAAGGTAACATGGAGGGAATGAGATATATGTGGCTTTTGTGTCCTGCATCTCATGAGTTTCATAACTTTCTATGGTTTTTGGTTAATGTTTAAAGCTTTGATTTGTATTATCATAATATACATTTTCCAACTGTGAACCCTGGTTCAAATTTTCTTATGGATTCCTGTAGGATCAGTTGGATTCGAAATGTGGGGCTTTTTTAGTTTTAGTTTTTAAAGTATAAAACTAAAATTTGAATATATATCTAT
>LPNX011092213.1:765957-795333 GCA_001517045.1 Pseudotsuga menziesii | reverse complement strand
GGGGGGGGGGGGGGGGGGGGGGGGGGGGGGGGGGGGGGCGTTATCCTTGACCCTAGAGGACAAACGATAAAAACCTTCGCTTGGGGATTGGGACACGAGACAAACAATGAGGCTGAGTGGATGGCACTTCTACAAGGACTAGAAATTATAGACAATAGAAACATCTCAATATTGCTAGTATTTGGGGACTCGTGACATGTTATCCTCAAAATGACAATTGGCTACACAACAGGCTCCATCAAATGCAGAAGGTTGTATAATAGGATCACTCAGCTACCACTCCGAGCTAGAATCGACTACTTCCACATATTAAGAGCGAATAATGCCCAGGAAGATGCTATGGAAAGTACAGGCGCCTCTCTCCCTCAAGGTTTCATCTCACTAAACAATGAGGAAGCTAGTCCTAAACCCATTCCATAATTCAATCCAAGGGTCTCTATCCTCATTGCAAAGTTATAGGAAAAATAGTGAGAAAATGTTTGTTTTGGTTATGGCCTTGTTAATAAGTGGCAACCCATGCACTATGCTAAGGGGCACATGGCCTCCACCATCCCCCATCCATTATTTTCCCCTCCCTCCATTTAAGGAAGTCCCATCCAGCCTTAAAGGCACGCTTAGTCCTCACACTCATGCCCACACCCCCGCTCATACGATGGCTCTTCCTTGGGATTTAAACTGCCTTTCTCATTCCTCGCGCTGGTCATTCTTCCTTTTTCTTATTAGTGGTTTCTCTGTCGATGAGGTGCAATTTTCCTTTCCTAAGATCTATGAAGGATGGCTCATTCCCGTTGATCTCTCATACCTATCTCCTTACTACCTCCAATATTTGGTTTTGGTGAGCATCTAGTCCTTGGTTCCTTGCTCCCCTCAGTCCTTTGCATTTTTTTGGCTTCAGCGAGGTTGGGGGAAATTCATAGCCTGTGCGTCCAGCCTTTGTCTTTTCCTCCTCGGGTATCTTAAGTAGTCAGTTTTTGTTCTCTGACAAACTAAGGAGTTGCATCCTGTTACTATTTTTGGGAGAAGTTGTGGGTAGGCTCTCTGTTGTAACTGCAGGTTCCTTGCAGGGTTCAGGGGATTCCCTTGAACGAGCTATACTCTTTCTTGGTTACGCTCACATCAGCATTTACAGTTTCAATTTCAGGCAGAATTATTGCAGTAAAAATCTGCCACTCGTGTTGAGAATGGAACACAGAAGAATTGAACCTGTTGAGAGAAGTGTAAAAGAAGGCTTTGATGACCTGAAGGTAAACATTCAGCTCATGTTAGACTTTGTGGCCATCAGAATTACCGACAATAGGGAGACTGTTAAGGAGGTCAAGCAGTTAGTGGAGGATGTTCGTTATGTTTTCTACCAGACTAGTTGCCATGATTCAAGAATTGATGATCATGAGATGGATTTGAAAGAAATGACGGGAAAAATTGACCACATTCAGGAGGACCTTCAGAATTTGGTGCATCTGAACTGGGGAAGTCACGCTCAAGAAAATCCAGGAGTAGTCATTCAGAAAATGGAAGAAGAATCTGTCACCTAGCCTGTGGGGTATGCAAGAAAACTGAAATGATATTCTCTTAGCTTATGTTTTTTTGCATACTACCAAATCAACAGTTTATCCGTATTTATACTATGTCTATAAGCACTCAGAACAACATATCTTTTAGCAGCTTTAGAAGGATCTCTTTATGGCTTTTTTTGTTTCTGTATCTATCTTACTGCTAGAATCTTATATCTGCTATGATTTTGTACTGAATGAGTGTGCACAACCTCTTTAATATACTCCTTTTTAAGTTTCTGTTAAAATAATAATATTATTATTATCAATACCATAACATATAAAATATGGAAATAAATAAGGTGTAATTCCAATTTACTTTTTTTATTAGTTTATTTATATATTAATCATTACTTAGTGTGATGGTTATCTCCATCCTTTGCTAATACTAATATATTATGAAATATTTAATATTAATATATTATGAACTATAAACCAATCATCGTTTATACCTATAAAATATTATTTTTATTATCTTTAGTTACCTTTATAAATCTTCTAATTTCCTCTTTATTTTTATTTTCTTATTATGTTATGAAAGAGATTTTAATATTTCTCATAATATAATTTATTTTAATAAATATATACTTTACACCAACCAAATTTCTGAAAGTTCTAAAATATCTCTTTTACATGTTTAATATTTTTATATTTTTTATTTTAATAATAAAAATATCAAAATAACAATTGTTTTCATTGCAAAAACTCCTTAGAGTTAGTTGTAAAGTTGGTAGCAATGTCTAGGACATTGCCATATTCCTAAAAAACTGTTGGAGTTAAAAGAGAAAGTTCAAATTGAGAGAAGTATACAGGATGACAGGTGTGGGTGGTAATATGACATAATTTACTATCCCTTAATATAAGTAAAACTTGACAAGGTGTAATAAAAGTAAATTCAAGCTATCAATAAAACCTACAATTTATGGAGCGAAACTCTAATACACCAAATAATCATATCTTACTCTAAAAATAGAGTTAATGGATTAACTGAAAGCAGTTGGCATTTTATTGGGAATTAATAACAAACCTTGGGTATCCCACGCATTTAAGGGTAGCTTAAATGTTGTATAAATGGAATTGAAAAGTATTTATTGGACGCCTTTTATGAAGGTACGTAAATGTAAGGTGCAATAGTAAAAGAAAAAGGGGCTTCGCACTCACTGCTTACCTATGATATCTCTTAGGGGGAAATAGTAAAAGAAAGAGGGGCTTACCTATGATAGATCTTACATCATGCCAAACACTACTAGACCAAATAAAAATTTATATCTAATAAGTTTTATAATGATTCCATTAATGATCAAACAATCATTAGGAGGAAATTGAGAACCAATAATTCGCCGTAGTCATAGAATAGCAATGTCTTTTTGTTTTTTTTTTCTTGGAAAAAAATCATATTTTTTTATTAAGTTTAAATGAAAAGTACATTCTTCATGAATATTAATATGGTTTTAGAAGGTATTATTACCTTTGTTTGATGATATTTATGCATATTGGCTTTTATAAATAATATATAGCTCTACCTATAGTCATTTTAACAAAACAAATCTTTATGAAATGCCTATCACTATCACTATTCTACTAGCATACTACATAAACAAAATAAGTACAGACTTAACAATTTGCTTATAGTCATTTAAACATAATGTGCATACAAACATGTCTTAAATAAACCAGAATATGGATCCATAATATAATTCGTGAACTTATATATATATATAGCTTGATTGATCTATATTTAGATCATTGCATTTGTTTCTTTGGTTGAATCTCCATTTCACAGGACGTTTCTCCTTCCTCGCCTTCTCGGGTGTTTGTTTCCGAGAATGGCGCTATGAATTCTAGAGGGAGAGTTCTTAGAGGTGGTTTGATACACATGGATATAGGCATACTGCAGGTGACACACTAGTCTATTCCAATCCTTAGAAGCTAACTATGTTGTTACTTGCAACTATGGAGCGCTTTCTCTTGTCAAAATGTATGCTCTATTGCTATTTTTTAAAGGATCTATGGATTTATAATCTCTTCTAACTATTAAAAAGTTAGCTAAATGGATGAACTATTTCTGCTATAAAGTGTAGTTTAGCAAATAATGTCTTGCCTATATGGAGATTTGTTGTTATTTAACGACAAATTGCTCTCTATTTCCCTTCATTCCTATCACATTGCATTCCATTCCTGAAAAATGTAGAAAGATCCATGAGGGGTAACAATTGGTTGGATCACGAGTTTGAAGTGGTTAAGAGTGTTTAAATATAATAATTGTAATTGCTACATTTTAATTTGTTCTACTTACTTATGTGTAGTTTTTCAAATACACTTCTATTGTGCTTGCAAATTGAAGTTCTCTGGCTTAGCACTCTAACTATGAAATTCCATAAGACTGGTGCTCTTTCACCATAATTTCTCCATGAAACATTTACAACAAATAAAATGAAATATATTTAATTTGATGCTTCTAGATAAACCCTAAGATTAACAATAATATTTAATAACATAAATCACATATTTTATTTAAAAAGAAAATGCAATAGATATAGTAGTTAGTGTCTAGGCTCTAATTGTTCTTTATTATTAAATGTTTAATGATACGCCATTAATTTTGAGTTATTTTGTGTTTCAACCATGTCGAGCCTACTTCACGGAGTAATGAAGGAAAGTTCCACATATCTAGCAAGGATTTATCTCAGCTGAGCATCACGAAAGCACAAAAAATGTCTCAAATAATTTCTCGTATGGAACCATGGGAATTCAAAGGAATACAATTGGGGCAGAATATTAATCATAGAAATAGTTGATAAAACATAAGAGAAAGAATACCTTAGTGCATGCACCAGTAATATTGTTTGAGATTATTAATTAAATGAAATATAGTTAAAAGTACCTGCACCAAGCAAGAAACTGTCAAGCCAGTCGATGAAAAGCCATCCGATTCAGCTAATTTATCACCCAAATTGCTTGAGGAAGTTCAAAAGAAAAGAAGATGGAAGTCTAACCCTAAGCAACAAAAAAGTTGGCATGAATGTGATATTTAAAGCCCAGAGGCTCGTATAAATCTTAATGCTCGATATGAAAGTCCTCCCCTCTAATGTCATGGAATCGTGGCAGATATGGGGGAATTGATCATATAGAAATCACATTACCATTGCACCGTGTCGAATGGTATATTTATTCCACAGAGAAGAATTCAAGGTACAGTGTACCACCCTTCCATCATAGACCTAACGTCAGTAAATGCATGCCAGATGTCCAATGGAACCCCGATATGTCTCACATCAATCACTGATGCCATCAAACATTATCCAAAACTTTGGTTGAGTGAAAAATTGCAAATTTACTGTGAGGATTAATGTGTTTACGTGAAACCACGACACTACAAGACATTAGCCAAAACTTTGTTTAAGTGAAAAAATGTAAATGTGGTGAGATTAATATAGTTGTACCACATGAAGCAAAGTGAATCCACATGGCCAGAGACCAACCTTCGATAGATGAGAATTTATTGGAATTCATTGAATGATTTTTTTTGGGAGGGAAAATACTTCTCAATTTATAACATTGCTGACACCACGTCACTGCCAGGTCCTAGGGCACAGGAACCCAGGGCAACATAACCTACACCAAACCAATGGTAGCCTAAAAAAATACATTTAAAAAATAAACTTAAATAAAAATTGTATTGAATATTGAAAAACCTTAATCTAAACTCTCATAATTTTTTAAATTGGTCCAAATTAATATACCTTAATGATTCATATATATCCCCTCATCAGGGACATAATAATAGTATTTTACCCATACCTCGAAACCGATGAACAAAAAGTAGTTGTGTTTAAAGTTAGACATTGATTCATGTACCATCCTTTAATTAAAACAACCATATGTATATTATTACATGGATAAGGATTTAAGTATATATGGATCAGTTTGTATTAGCTTTGTCTCCACAATGGTACTAAGTGTGTGGATATCATGGTCAAATAATCATGAGAAGGTTGATAAAGTATTGATAGTTTTTTTTTAATTCATATAGTTATAATTATAAATTTCACATGGAAACACATTTAACTACTGATCAAAACTCAATGAATTTGACACCGACCATTTTATTGAATTGTAAAAGTATCACAAATATATTATATTATCATTATAAAAAACAGGGTTTGATATAGGCCCTAACTTGAACACAATTTTCAACATCATTATTCGTTTCATGGTAGCCAAGCACTATAACTATAGTTTTAATCATAAATCCATCATTATTCTTTTTCATGGCATTCAAGCACTATAACTATAGTTTTAATAATAGAGAAACAAACAGGGTTTGATATAGACCCTAACTTGAACACAATTTTCAACATCATTAATCGTTTCATGGCATTCAAGCACTATAACTATATTTTTAATCATAAAGCCATAATTATTTGTTTTCATGGCATTCAAGCACTATAACTATAGTTTCAATAATAAAGCAACTACTATTACCACTTGTTTATCGAGTAACCACAAGACACCCTTTGGAAACAATGTTCATAGCAGTGGGGCATGATGCATGGCAGCAGTCGTCCAAGATTTCTGTCAATCAATTCAACAAAATATTTTGATATCCCAATAACAATTAGAGATAACTCCCATTAATGCAAACCTGTGTCCTCCTCGAGAGGGAATTTCCATAATTCGAATTTAGTAAATTGTTCTTCTAAATCCTGAAGTGTTTCAATTTATGATGCAGGAGCATTTTGCTCTCAATTAAAAGTCTAAAGTTGAATCAGAACCTAAGGCCATGCCATTAGCCAGTATGGGGTTGATCATAAATAACTTGTAAAATATATGAGTTTCCTCATAGTTGGTAAAGCATAGTCTTAGAAGATTCTAATCTGTGATAGGTGCCAATGTAATGGCGATTCATGGAAACAAATTCCTAAGTTAGTGGAATGACTCGAAGAGTTTATAGAGATATCTAGGAGTGAATTGTATGTAGTTACCAATCTGTTTTAATGAGCCACTAGTTGAGATAGGCACGCAGTTTATATTCTTAGAAATTGTTGCTTAAATTTAGGAAACAACTGCAAGTTTGTAGGAGTGGGTTTTTGCACTGACAAAGGTCAGTTTCCCTATATAAATGTAATGTTTTCAAGAATTACAAGAGGTAAAAAAAGGACTTAGAGAGAATTTGAGAACAAAATGATGGCCAAATGAATAAGAATCAGGCCATAAAATACTAAAGTAGGGTTGTTGAATATGTATGGTTGCATTTTATTAATGACAAGAATATTCTTCATGTCTGTGTGTAATTTTGTATCTATGTGCATGTTGAGTTCTGATGTATGCTTAACTTGATCATTTGATCCAAGATCTATAGAATCCTAGTTGCAGAATAGTCCATATTTAATGGATTGTTGAGGAAACAATAGAACTAAGTGGTTGATTTCATTAAAGACAAGAGAACCGTGGTTGAGGCTTTAGTTCTGAAAAATAGGGAAAAGCCCTCTGGTAGAGAATCAATTGTGGAATCGGTCTACAGAAGAATTCATGTGTTGGCCATTATGGAAAGAGTTAGTTTTTTTGGGGAGAAAAAAAGAAAATTTGACTGTGTACATGCCCTCTCAGCAAATAGAAGCTGAATATGTCAAAATTACATCTTCCAGTGGTTTCAATGTTTTGGAATCAAGAATTTATTTTGGGAATTTAATGTAACTGAAGTTTCTTCTATGAAATCATGGCTGATTGAGAAAATTTCTGCAGACACAAAAAGTTGCAAGTTATTTCAATTTGTTCTATTCTATTTCATATTTGGAAACAAAATTTAATTGAAAACGTGGAGAGACATTGGAATGCGTTGTCTTTGCATTGATGGATAACTTGGGATTGTCAGCATGTTCAACTTGAGGTTTCTTTATACATTTCATTTCCTTTATTTGCTGTCAGCGTTGGAGGGAACTGTTTTTAATAATATATTTATAGCTATATGTGGAGGAACATGTGAGAAAAACTTGTAAAGAAAACCAGAGTGAATAGAAATCGTCGGAGTAAAATAAGATTGGCGTTTGATTGCTGGAAAATGTGAAAATGTTGAAGCCTCTCTTATCTCTGTTTTTGTTGAGCATCTGGAATTGACTGCATGTTTAAATATTAATGTTCTCCAAACAAATCTCATTCCCAAATTTACTTTAACAACTATAGAAGGAGAAAGTCGATAAGTCTACTTGAAGGATAGTCGACTTAGTCGATTAGCCGACTAAAGTCGATGAGCCGACTTAGTCGATCAGTCGACTGAGTCGGTCAGCTAACTAAACTAGAGATTAGGTCGGCCACCTAAGGTCGTGTCGGTTCACCGAACCGACATGTAGTTATTTTGTAACCGTTCTGTAATCATATATATTAGGCTATTGATCTAGATGAGAACTCAGTTCAGTTCTCTGTGTTGTATGGACTCATTTCGTGTAATATAATATGTTACTTTACCTATTTGTTCTTATCTCTTGTCTCTGTTTTATATGTATGTTTTAGTATGTATTATTGGTAACCTTATGTGATTTGTGAGATTACAACATTGGTTCCATTGCTAGTAGTACATGTCTGAACTGTATGTAAACAGATGATACCAGAGCAAGAGATTAAGGACTGGTGGAAACGTAAAGTTGCAAACTATTTGCAGAATTACGCATGAAGGAACATATTAACAATTGCACAAGCAAACAAAATATTTTTCATGGAAATGCATGAAAAGTTTGTCGAATCAGTGCCCCAACTTCTGAAGAAACTCCTGGATGAGAAAGTCGGAAAGGACTAAAGAACAACAGTTGCTGGAAAAACTAATACGAGGAGGTAGAACAAACTTGTCGGAGTGGTTCGAGAAAATCGTCGACGACTTCTGTGAGGAGCAAGCAGTCGAAGACAGAACTTCGGTGGAAACAGTCAAGGAGAAATTTTACACAGATCTCACCGAGCAATTTCTGTGTTCCTTACCGACCTTGCTGTTCAAATTTATGATCGAGAAGGGAGTAGGACATATTGTCGAACCTTGTCCATCACTTCACGAACTGCCATCAAACTCTAACTGAGTAGAGAAGCAAAGGAAGTGGGAAAAATTTATTGCAGAAAGGGAGTGGGAATACTTCCTAACCAAATAGACCAAAATATCCAGGCTTTCTAAAAGCATCGAGTAGGCTATGGCGGGGTAGCTAGTCATACGTCGAGATAGAGTAGAGTGGATTCTAGTCGACTAGAAACAGATACCATTCACCAGTAATGAGAAGTCGACTAAAAGGGAACTCAAGAGAATAGTATCACATGAAGGTATGTCAGACATTCATAAAATAGAGAGGGAAGAGAGACAATAGATGAGGGAAGCCAGAAGAGAAAGAGCCATAGAGCTGCATAGAGGAAGGAGTCCTAGGGCGACCGACCAAGTAGAGAATCCTCCAGATTCGGGTCATGACCGACATGAAGAAGGCGTGGAACAAGAGGCGTCCCCTACAGAGGAAGAATTGTGGATAGAGCAGCCAGAAGCTCTCCAATTAAGAGCTCCCCATGATGGAACAACCCTCTCTCCATTGAATCCGCGTACTCAGATACAAACTATTGTCGAAGAGGACCTCCGACTACGAGCTCGTGACTTTATTATATGGAGTTGACTAGATGACGAAACATATACTGGATGAAACCTCATCTTATGTCAACCAGAGGAAGCGAATTAGGTGACCTTTCAAGCTGCACCCTCCAACCGAAGTATCCACCTACTCTTACCAACACATGACAGAGCAACCCCCTCCCCCCACGCAAAATAAAGCTTTAGAAGACACAGAACATTTAGAACTGTGGAAAAATAGTTGCAGTGGACCATCCACAATAGAAGTCGACATCAACCGACTACCAGTCAAAGAAGAATTGACAACCGATAGGAACAAAAGTTTCGTCGACCATAGTCCAGCAGAGACGAATAAACCAATAAACCCACCACCCTCACTCCCACCCCCACCTCCGTCGCCACCACCTCCTGAGAGTAGTGACAATGATTTAGACATGGGTCATGGATCAGCTCACATTCCTTTATATGAGGGGGATGAGGACCCCAGACGACACTAGTTCATCTGCGAGTCAACTTGGGAGGCCAACCAAGTTACAGACGAAGATAGACAAATGGCACAGTTCGCTGGTGACTTGAGGAAAAGGGCATTGACCTGGTATATGAACTTTTCGGAAAGAAAACCTAGAGAAACCAAAGCTGAGATTAAGGTGAAATTTCTATCATTTTTCAAAACTCCAGATGCCAAACACCTAACAGCGAAAAAACTAAAAACTACATCACAAAAGCCAAGGGAAACTGTCCGCGGCTATGATAAGCGCTGGAAAGACCTTCTAAGCCAGCTGGACTATGTTATAGATGAACAGTTACTAATCCAGTGGTTTCTCGTAGGGTTATCTTAGAAAGTGTGCCGACACATCAGTCTAGAAACGTTCAAATCTTACGAAGATGCGCTAAAAAAAGCTCTTCAAGTGGATATGGACGAGGACATACCCGCTTACCCCACAGACCACAGATTGGAAGAACAACTCGAGAGTGTACATAAGTATTTGAAGGACTTAAACCTCAAGAATCAAGAGATATGGTACACCAAATGCTCGACGGCCGGCCACTCCAAAGACAACTGTTGACAGGAATACAGTCGATAGGACATTCGATTCGTGCAAACCAAATATTTTTGCGACATTTGCCAAGAACATGGGGACCACTAGACAAAAGACTGCCTGTTCAACATGAAGAATGACAAGGCATCCTGGTGTGCAATCTATGAATCCAAAAATCATAACACGGCCGACTGTCATTTGAACCTGAAGAACCGACAAAATTATCAGGCAGTCTACCAAACCAACGTAGTTGCGCAAACTAACGAGCAAAAAAATTTAGCAAATGATAAGAATGGTCAGAGATATGACGGTCGATGATATGATCACCGATACGACAATCGACGTGTAGGCTATGGAGGAGGAGGTCAATTCCTTGGGAATCGCGACATCCGACCACGTCGACCCATCCAGTGCTTTACCTGTTTTAAAGAGGGACATCGGTATGCAGACTGTCCATATACAGAAAGAACTGACCTCAAAATTTGTACCCACTGTGGAGTAGGGGATCACTCACTAGAGGATTGCCCTACCATGTTAGAAAAAATAAATACAAAGAAAAATGTTAATGTTTTGTCCTATGTGCAAAAAAATGATGTAATAAACACAAAAAATTTGCATATTGTAACTCAACAAGGAACAAAAATAGGAGCTGATAACACAAGAATCAGTAAAATAAAAGACAAACATGTCTATCCTGATCCACTAAAAGAAAAACAAACATACAAAGAAGCAACCAATGTATTCAAATAAATTGCACGACAAGAACAAGTTCACGACACCTGACATAACACAATAAACGAATTAATCCAGCTCGTATAAAAAGATAACTCAGTATCTCAATTCATAGATTTGCTATATGAAATTAAATGTACCAACTATGAAAAGCAAACAAAGAACATTTGCAGCTTAAATAAAAAAGACAAAGGTGATGCCGACCCACTTGTCGATCTGGAAATCGAAGGATACCATGTCCGACAAGTAGTGCTCGACTTTGGATCACAAGTAAACATCATGAATCGTGACACTTGGGAACAAATGGGCAGACCTCGACTCTACGAGTTAGGAATATAGTTAAAACTAGCTGACCAGGGCCTAATTGAGCCTCTTGGAGTCTGGAAAAACGTCGACATGACTATAAAAGGAATATCGACCAAGGTCGACTTCGAAATCATTGACCCGGAGGAAGGATCCAGTTCCTTCCCAACGTTAGTCGGTCGACCTTGGGGTAGAAATATGAAAGCATCGATATCGCTAGACAAGGAGTGAATCAAATTAAAAGGAAATGGACAAAAGGTCATTGTACCTATTCACCCATCTCAAGGAGAACCTTGGACTAAACCTATCGATGAAGAAGTCGATGTCCGACAACTCTACCAGATCCAAAACAATGCAAATTACATCGAACCAAATATCCATGGAGAAATTCATTTAGGCAACCAAGACTCAGTTGCTTATAATTCAGACGCCGAATTATATGATTGGGAGATCAAGAACTACGAAACACAAGCAAGAGGGTGTTGGACTATACAAAAAGTGTAGAAAAATCCCACCCAACAGTGCTTCATAGTGTCTATTGTCCCAAAAATATTTGAGAAGAAAATTAGGGAATACCCTACCTTACAACCTACCAATGTAAATACTACACAACTACCAAGATACAAGGAAAGGGAATCACCAGTCATGCATGTCAAACAAGTTTCCAAAAATATTGGTGAACATGGTCGACTTCAAAGCCTGGTAGAAACCTTTACAAGACAAGATGCTAGATGGTGGGATACCCATCAGACACGACTGCAGACCTGGACAACTGCTTCGACTTACTTTGTCGAAAGGTTTGGAGGAAAGACGTTAAACCAACAAGCTCAGATACCTGTATTCACTCAAGGTCAGAACCCAGAAGATCATATTAAGATATGTGAAAAAGAGTGGAAGACTTGGATACAAGGATGAACGAGCATGGCCACACCTGTTCCCATCAACCCTTGCCGAATTACCAAACAAATGGTATAAAATGGAAGAAGCTAGAGGTGAAACATTCTTATGGCATGAACTCAGGGAAAATTTCATTAAAGAATTCAACTTTATACCACAAAACGAAAACTTGGTTGAAACAACAAAACAGATTAAAGAATTTATCCAGTCAACCGAAGACAAACCCTTAAAAGATAACCTACAGACAATGAAATGTAACACTATACATACATGGAAAAAACCACAGTCGACAAGACTAAATTTAGAGAATGAAAACACAGAAGGAAAAATCTTTAGATGAAAATCTAACCATGTCGAAATGACCAAACCTATTTGTACAATCCTAAAGGTAGAAACAACCGACAAACAAGATACCGACAGAATGACTGCAGTCGACTTCCCTACCACATTCTCACAGTTTAAGGAAGGAAGTCAATCGATCAATGAAGCCAAAGCACCAGAATGGATAGATGCTAAAATCAAAACTAAAGAATTCGACATCTCAAATGATGATCGACCAAAAATGGCAAAGATTGGTGACTACTGGAGCGAAGAACAGACCAAAGAGATAGCGAACTTATTAAAGGAATTCCAAGATGTATTTGCTCAAGATTATAAAGACCTCAAAGGCTTAGTCCACGAAATGGGAGAAATTAAGATTGATACTAAACCTGATGTCCGACCTGTGAAGAAAAGGCCATATAAACTAGCTCACAAATACAAGGAGATAGTAAAAAAGGAAATTGATAACATGCTTACAGCAGGTATCATCTATCCTATTGACCAATCAGAATGGGTAAGTCCAATGGTTGTACAACCTAAGAAACATGATCCGACCAGACTAAGAATTTGTGTCGACTTCAAGGAACTAAACAAAGTGACACTAACAGACCCATTTCCAACCCCTTATGCAGATGAAATATTGAATGAGGTCACAAGACATGAATGCTACTCATTTACAGATGGATTCTCAGGTTATAACCAAGTGCCAATAGCTAAAGAAAACCAGAAGAAACAACCTTTGTGTGTGAATTTGGCTCCTTCGCTTACAAGGTTATGCCTTTTGGTTTAAAAAATGCACCTGCAGTATTTTCTAGTATTGTTGTCAAAACATTTCAGGAATATATTTACAAGACCATGGAAGTATACTTTGATGATTGGACAATATACTCCATGTTAAAGGATCGTTGCAAATGGCTCAGAATTATGTTGGAAAGATGTCGACAAATTCAACTCTCCCTAAACATCAAGAAATGCATATTTGTGACCCCCATAGGGATATTATTAGGGCACATTGTCTGTAAGGAAGGTATTAAGGTTGAATTTGCAAATATGAAAATTATCCTCGACCTAAACCCACCAGTAAAACCAAAACAAGTTAGGGTGTTACTTGGCCACACAGGCTATTATAGAAAATTCAGAAGATATTATTTAGATATGACCTATCCACCTGAAGAACTATTAAGGGAAGATCAAGAGTTCATCTGGATAGAGGAGTGCCAAATATTATTCGAAGAATTAAAAAGAAAACTAGTCGAAGCACCAATCCTAAAGTTCCCAAACTGGTCGATCAAATTCCATGTTCACATTGATGCATCAGGCCTAGCAATAGGAGCAATCTTAACTCAACTAGGAGAAGATGGAATGGATTACCCTATAGTTTACAGTAGTAAAAAATTAAACAAGGATGAGAGGAACTATTCAACAACAGAAAGAGAAGCCTTAGGCATGGTCTTTGCACTATAGAAATATCGACATTATCTCTTAGCTAACCCATTTATATTCTATATAGACCATCAGGCACTTAAGTATCTCGTCAATAACCACTACATCATGTAAGAATCTATCGATGGTTGCTTCTCTTCCAAGAATTCTAGTTTGAAGTCATTGTCTGACCAGGCAAGTTAAATTTCAGGCCCAACCATTTCTCCTGAATCGACATAGGAGAAGAAATGACAGGAGTCGACGATGACTTACCTGATGCACATTTATTTCGGATAGAAGCAGTCCCCACAGAACTAGAAGAAATAGCTTAGTTCTTGGAAGAGGAACATGCACCAGAAGGAATGAGTACAAAGAAAAAACAGATCTTAGCTATGAAGGTTGCACCTTACAGTCTTAGAAATGGATTTTTATACAAAATGGGATTAGCTGACATCCTCAGAAGGTGTGTACTAGAACACGAACGAGACAACATTATGCAGGAAGTACACTATGGACCTGCAGAAGGACGTTTCCAAGCAAACACAACTGCAAAGAAAATCCAACAGTCAGGGTTATGGTGACCGACACTCCACAGAGATTGCAAAAATTTTGTCAGTTGATGTGACAGATGTCAACGACTAGGTCGACTCCTGCCTAGCAGAGAAATGCCTCTGATATCAGTAAACCCAAGTTTGACATTTGAAATATGGGCCATAGACTTCATAGGACCATTTCCTATACTAGCAAAAAGGACAGGTGCAAGGTATATCATAACTGCAGTCAAATATGTCACTAAATGGGCAGAGGCTGAACCAGTCGACACATGTTCTAGTGAGATAGCTGCTAAGCTTATCTATGATAATATCATCACTAGATTCGGATGCCCTCTAACTTTGATTAGCGACCAGGGAACACACTTCATCAATAGAACTATCCAAACCTTAACCGACCAGTTCCAAATCGACTATCGTTGAAGCATAGCATACCACCCTCAGTTGAACGGAGCAATTGAAGCATTTAATAAAACATTAACAAGAGGACTAACCAAAATATGTAATGCCGATAAGGATGACTAGGATGAGAAAATATCTACAATATTATGGGCATACAAAACAACATATAAACGTTCGACCGACCAAACTCCTTTTTGACTAGTCTATGGACAAGACGCTGTAGTTCCACTTCACTTCCGACAATAGACCCCTATCATTGTAGAAATCGTACATGTCGATGTTGAACAAGGAAGGAAGGACCAACTATTGCAACTAAGAAAACTAGAAGAGCATTGACTAACGACAATACAACATCATGAAATCCAGAAACAACAACAGAAAGCATGGCACGACCGAAACATCAAAAAAAAAACTTGTCGATCGGAGACCTTGCTTTACTATACAATAGTCGAGTAAAAGGAAAACCTAAAAATCTCCACACATAATGGATGGGACCTTACGTTGTCGAAGAGATACATCCCAATAGATCGGTCTGACTAAGGACGTTACAGGGCATAGTATTTCGGAAGCTCATTAATGGAGCCCGACTAAAACGCTACAAAAAAAAATCATATAACGACCATAACCGTCCACCAAAGGCCATAAAAACTTAAAAATTCAACAGCCAGAAATACCGTACATACAAAAATCCATGACAGGAAATTACCATTTCGACAACCAACATCATGCCCATTGACATAACACCATCGACCATTCTCATAACCGACATCGGCCGACGACCTCAATAGTCCCATCGCGCATTCATGACATCGAGCGCCAAAAGCAATTCACCATTAACGAACACTCAAATATTCTAGCTAGAACATCACGTATGCCATTAATACACCCATCGACACACACATCCACAACATCACCTATAAATACCGGACCACCGAAGGATCATTCACCGCAATTCATACAGAGAGAGCCTCAGAGCATCTAGTCGACCGGAAGAGAAAACCTTAGTGAAATAGACCACCAGGTCGACACAATGGCCCCCAAACAAACTAGAGCCTCGATCAAAGTCAAGGACCTACAAGCTGTGGATACACCTTTAGTCCGCAGGCTAAAATACATTAAGAATGCCAAGGTGCAGGAAGGCTCATGGAAAAAGCTCTTGACTGAAATGCAAGAATGGGCATATGTTGACAAAAAGGACACACAAGCCACAGAGAAGATCAAATACAAAACTATATTTAATTATGTCAATGCACCACTCATGGCCAACTTTGGTGGCACAAAGGAGACTGCTGTAAAATTCATCATCAGCCAGTACCACAATGGCTAGTTCTACTTCAACCAACCAGTCAACATTTCAAGAGAATTCATCTCCCAGCTCACTAGTCTCTCAAATGAAGGAAACCCAGTACCAGTCGGTATCAAAGAAGCATTGGTCGAAGAACTCATTGGGTCATCTTTAGGTAAGAACTTCAAGGGGTTGATGATTAGCCAAATCACAACCCAAACGCCACAGATTGTGGCCAAAATAATTGTAGTAACACTCACCCTGTTAGGTCGAGGCAGCAACCTTAAGTTAGACATGCTAGAAGCTGTCGACACCATTGCCACACACAGAACAATATACAGATGGGCCGAATATGTAGCTGACATGGTCAAAACCATCTGTGAAAGGTTCCAAGAAATGGGGGGAATCATCAAGTTCCCCTCCCTAATCTTATGGATAGTCATGTACCACATCTGCCCAGAGGGGAGTCCAGTCTTCATTAGAGGAAATTTGGGGTCTAAAATGGGCCTTATAAGAAAACATGCCAAAATAAGTTTTTGTGAGTTGGAATTCAAGAACTAATAGAATTTCAATAAAATGAGTCAACCATAATGGTTGAATTGACATATTTGTCGTTAAAAAAAACTACTTTTTTTGTTCGTATTTTCGACATATCTCATTGTGTTTTTACTCAAATTTCGATCGGGAGAGCTCGTTGGATGAGAAATTTGATTCTGCATCCAAAAATCCCTCCCGATCGAAATTTGAGTAAAAACACAGGGAGATATGTTGAAAATACGAACACAAAATGTAGTTTTTTTCTTTCTTCCTCCAAAATTAATCAATATTATTTTATTATTTTAACTATTATTTTATTGTTTTAACTATTATTTTATTATTTTCCTTAGGAGGCCCATTTTAGACCCCAAAATTTCTCTAATGTTCAGGAATCGTCGAGGTTCCATGTGTGGAGATTTAAACCATTCTCCCAGAGAAGAACCTTGCAAGAACTTGAAAAGGGAAAGGTCCTATTGGAGAACTGGCTTCAATAGCTCAAAGTCTGCACGACTATATGGAGGGTGCCTCAAAACATCCAAAGAAGTCTACCAACCATCTCCCACATCCAGCTCGAACTCGACCATACCTCGGTGTGGTACATGCAGGGCAACGACTCAAATGCTAAAGCCATCGACTACTACCCATCAATCGACCAGATATTTCAGGATTTGTCTCGACAGGCCAAAACCAAAATACCAGTACCAGTAGCTGCAAAGAAGATCGACTTCTCAATCAAGGATCCACTCACCGACCAAGAAAAAGAGGAAGACTATGAGCTCAACCTCTATATCAGCACCTTTGTGTCGGAGGAGACACTGGTCGAACACACCCGTTGACTTCAAATAGTCATCAAAGCTCCGACCGCAAAGCAGGAAGAACCCCAGACCGCAGAGCCACAACCAGAGCAGCAGGTAATTCCTCCAGCTACAGAAAGTCTTGTCCCGACCCAGGAGCCAAGGGGAGAGACAAAGCCAGAAATCCAGAGTATGTCGTCACATAAGGTATTGTTAAAAAATTGTCGAAAGATGTAGCAGCTGCAAGGAAGAAGCTCAAGACATAGCAACAACAACGGGGAAAAGGTAAGCGCAAGCTTGTCCTTTTAGAATCGTCAGAATATGAGGAGGAACTAGCAGCTAAGGCCTTCAACATAATAGAGGATGCCACAGCAAACAAGGTGTCGGTCGAGACCCAGTTCCAAAGATTCATCGAGGCGAGAGCACAACCGGGTCCACCAAAGAAAGATAAGACCACCCATATGATGACGCCTAAAAACGTTGTCGATCTGGTATCTACGTCTCCACCCCCATCACCGATGAAAATAACCGAGGAAAAAGTACCGGCACCAGAGTCACTAAGTCCCCTCGACTTGTGCAAACATGTGATGTCGGAAGAGGTAAAGGAAAAATTCGACAAGGACAGATATTTGCAGGCATTCATTGAGAAGCTGTCTGAGCTATTTATGTCGGCCCAGAAAATATCTACAAAAGCACCTCTCTTCACGGTCAGTGGATACCATCCAGGACACGAATCCCAGTCCAGAACCTTTGCAACCATCACGTCGACTTTCGAGAGAAATCCCGACAAGGAAGCTGAAGTGATTGCATGTCGGTCCTTGAATATCACACCGACCGTGCCTCAAGCCGAGCCACCAGCCACGGCCCCGACTAGAGGACAAGAAAATGAGGAGGACATAGCCCGACAAATTAACCAAATGTTCTCCGACTTAGACTCACCTCCCTGCCTCGACAACCCACCACTCACCCACACTTCCCCCAAACCAATCACCCCCGACCATTCGCGAACTCCATCACCACCACCACTATCTCCACCACCACCACCACCACCCCGACTCAGAGAAAGGCCCACCACAACCAGCTACATCCAAACAACCAGAAGTGGTAGTCATCCCACCACCCCAACCAAAGAAACCATCAGCCACTATCCCACAAACCAAAAATACCGACTCGACTGTTGCAGGTACACAGGTGCCCATAGAAATAGAAAAAGAAAAGCATAAGAAGAGGAAGGAGAAACATAAGAATAAGCATCATGGACAGACATCAAGGGTCCACATCAAATTAAAGGATGCAACTTCCCTAACTGACTTAGAGCTAGGACAACTTCTGAAAACCCTAGCAGGCGAAGCAAAAATGAGAAGTGAGTAAAGACGTAAGGAACTTGACGACCAGAACGCAAAACAGGTCGAGTTCCTCCACAAATGCGGGAATCTGGCCCAATCTATCATGCCAGGCCCCATAGAGGTGGACATAGACAAACCACTCGAAAGGGCATATCAGCTGTTTGAGAGCATGGTGTCGGCACTCCAAGCTCACATTCAAGAAACAAAGGAGGAACAAAAAGAGGAAACTGCCCGACTCCTAATGGCACAACACACTGCCTTTTCTGAAGCGTATAAAGTGCTGCAAGATCATATGGAGGAGTTTGTCGTAACTAAATAAATATTGAGAGACTGGCCTAATTACTACGGGCAAGTCTATCGGTAGACTCAGCAAATTCGACAAGGGATTCAGGCATTAGAAAGCAGGAAAACCACTGAGGAAGCACTCAGAACAACAATAGAAGAACAAATAGTGCTTGAAACTGCCAAATTGCAAAGAATAGAAAGGGAAGCACATCAGTGGGTGCAAAAAGCTCTCCCTAACTTAGAGAAAGTCGACATCATCTGCTCGCAGATGAAACGACTTATCGAGACTGCAGAGGAGAAGGACCAGTTTATGGGTCCCAAAATGGAGAGAATAGTTGAAGTCTCCATTTCAGAGAAGATGTCGATCTTATCAGGCTTGACCACACTCACCATTGACATCCAGAAAATTTTGCAGAGTTGGACAGATTTCCAACATCACCTCGCAGTAACAACCCCAGCCATTGTAGAAGTCTGTGTACAGAAAAGACCGACCATCATACTTCACAGCCCCCCACAATAACTATTGAGACCAGCCGGGAAGAATTTTTGTACCTCCCTGTTTCTTTGGGACGAAGAAATGTTTTGTTCGTGGGGGAGATGTAGAAGGAGAAAGTTGATAAGTTGACTTGAAGGATATCTGACTTAGTCGATCAGCCAACTAAAGTCGATGAGCCGACTTAGTCGATCAGCCGACTAAGTCGGTCGGTCGACTAAACTAGAGATTAGGTCGGCCACCTAAGGTCGTGTCGGTTCACCGAACCGACAGGTAGTTATTTTGTAACTATTCTGTAATCATATATATTAGGCTATTGAGCCAGATGAGAACTCAGTTTAGTTCTCTGTGTTGTATGGACTCATTTCGTGTAATATAATCTGTTACTTTACCTATTCGTTCTTATCTCTTGTCTTTGTTTTATATGTATGTTTTAGTATGTATTATTGGTAACCTTATGTGATCTGTGATATTAAAACAACAACATTGAGATAATCCTTATTTTATTAAGGTTATTATAATTATCTAGTAGCCGATAGAGGATAAACATGGTGGCTGCCTGCAGTAGAAAAATAGAGTAGTGTTTAGCTATAAAGAAAAGTCACCTCAGGAAAGATTGGAATGGCATTAAAACCAGAGATTTTTTGATGTATTTGTAACTTCGAAATGTATTCACTTGTATATATTATATTATACCCTGATGTTCCTATCGAGAGAATCATTTGTATTTAATTGTAACCCAATGTTCCTATCAGGAGAGTCATTAATATAATAAAGTCATGTAAAGTCAATAAGGTTAACCCTCCATTGTAAGTCGGGGCAATAGTCCCCACAATTGAGTTGAGGTTAACCCTCCTTGTTGATCAGGGGGGGAAAGTCCCCACAGTTGAGGGGCACTAGGGTCATTAGACTTTCATAAAGAAGTCAGCCCTGGTAAGTAATTGTCAAGTCGGAAACTAGTATAAATAGAGAGTGAGCCTCTCTATTTGTCGCACACATTCACCCAGCTATAGTGCATAGGTGAGAGAGAGAACAGTTGTTGGAGATCATCTTTCTATCTTTGGGTTTTACTGCTGCCATTGGTGCTCATTCTATCTTTGAGGAAGTTTTGGGGTTTTCTCCTTTATGGTTTCCCCAAGGAAAATATTTGTGTCTATTGTCTCTTGTGATTGATTAATGTGCATGTTATTCTCTCCAATAAGATCCTAATATCATATTTCTTAAATGATAAAAATCTAACATGGTATTAGAGCTAACCTGAGAAGAAGACATTGTGCAGCTGTAGAATCTAGGGCTTCTTAATTTTTGGGTCTCTCTCCACAATCCATTAGAAAAAGGAGGCTAGGATGACTCTCCATTGAAGGCTGCATCTTTATATCGAAACAGAATTTGATTCTAGGCATTTTTAGTTTTTAACCTGTCACTACTACGGGAAATTAGGGATTTTTACATAAGAGGAATTTTTGAGTGAGCCTAGAATAGGATTTATCTCCTCATAAAAACCTAATTTTAGAGACAAGGTCAAATTTTTTGGTTGAGTAAAACTCTGGGAAAGTCAAACCCTAGTTTGATCCCGGGCCTGAAAAACCCTAAAATACTAAAATTGGTAGTTTTTGTACATTCACTATATATCGATATTGAAGAATGGTCAGGAGCCTAAATTTTCACAGGATGAATATAAAATATTTATGCACCCTGTGTTAAAATTTCATCCTTGTATTCGCTATACTCCGGGAGATATGATTCCTCCAAATAAGGGTTCCAGCGCCTTCTAGGATTCATCCCTAAACATGACACGTAGGGAGAATTACGATATCTCAGGATACGAAGGTCCAAATGGAATTTCGCAAGATGTGCGAGATAGATCATGGAAGTTTATTTCTATATTAAAATTTTTAGAACCCGAATGCGAAACAGTGACACGTGGTAGTCCGTACAAGTTATCTATGTTGAATAGTCCTGAAATAAGTCACCTGGGGAAAAATATCATAAGTCACAATTGGTGAAACCCATTCTTTTCAAACCTATGGTGTTAGAAAGAGGACAGAAGAGGCTATAGTGGTACGAAATTTCAAACAAAGAGGAGCAATATTTTCAAAGATACCGCAGAAACAATATCAGGAATTTCTATAGAAGAAATTGGAAAACTAGGGCTTCCTGTTCTGGGAGCTTCCCTCCACTGATTTCAGAAAATGAGTAAATTGGAAAACTCACCTCGAAGAGGCCCATATTTCTATCAAATCAGATCTAAAAGATTCTAAGTTTTTAAAATTAGGGTTTCTCTGACAAACCCTAGATCAACCAACTCCAGAACCAGGACGGATACCTCAAATCGGTAAGATCTAATCTTTTGCTATTTACATTTGAGGTTCTCATTTCAAAATCACCTAGCACACCAGCTTCATGACAAGCTTGGTGAAGATAAAAAATTCTGAGCATGGAAGTATAAGTTTTCAGTGGTTCTTGAAGAAAATGAATTGGACACCTACATAAGTGGAGAGGCTCCAGTTCCAGAGAGAGATGAGGCTAGGCCTTACACAAGAAGAACTTGGTTAAGGCCAAGAGGATTATCATTGATTCTATCAAAACAAGTGTCTTCCCTAGAGACACCTAAAGAGATGTTTGATTCCTTTACCAAGCTATTTGAAGGGAAGAATATAAATAAAAAGAAGTATAGGAACTCTGTGATCCTTGAAGAAATTGACTTGGATCAGTATTTTAGTAAGAAAGGTCTAGGAGACAGAGGGAGATGAGGCTAAGGCTAGAGCCAAGAGAATCATCATCTCATCCCTCATGTGTCATCCCTAAAGACACAAAAAGGAAGTGTTTGATTCCATGATGAAGCAGTCGAAGAATAATAAGATACTATTATAACCACCTTGAATGGATTCCCAGGATCATGGGACTCATTCATTCAAGGAATGTGTGCCAGAAGGAAGTGACTTCCTTCAATATACTCTGGGAAGAGCACACACAAGATGAAGCTTGACTCATAATAAGAGAAAAGAAGATGGGAGCAACTGAAGACATAGCTCTCACGATTCAAAGAAGATCCCTCAAGCGATGAGGAATATGGAGGAATCAATTCTTAAAGAACCTCTTATCCATCTTAGCATTGGGATAAGAAATGATGATGTCATGAATGAAGAAGATGGTGAAGCAGAAGGCTCAAGAAGAAGTCTACCCACAAAACAAATAAAGATAAGTATTCAATTGTCATTTCATGATATTGTTTTGTTATGCATTTGTTTATGTTCAGTTGATGTGTTATGTATGAGAGACTGTTTNATGGGTAAGTAGTCCATGGTGCTATACAACTCTCCATTGCTACTTATCTAGAATGAAACCTCTTTGCTGACATATTGGATTAGTGCACAATCTCAATGATGTCACGGTAGAGATGGAAGGTATCTAGAAATTTTTCGTGAGATATGGATGAATGTTGTATTGGCTAAAATAGCTGCATGATTATATCTTTATGCATAAGAAATTGCCATTATGAATATGCCTTATGAAATGTTTCTAACCATACAACTTGTGCATTTGAATTGTAGGAAAGATCGCACACAATCACCTACAAGAAAACAAGGATGAGACTTGTTCTGAAGAACAAGTGAGTATAGTTCAATAAATAATCCAAAATGAAGAATAGTATGACGAGAATTCAAGAGGTCTCAGACACAGTGCAGTTATGTGACACTGTTGTGCGACATCATTGATGCAGATCCTTCCAACTATGAAGAAGTAGACAAGAAGAAAGGGAAGGAAACTATGATCGAGGAATACCAGTCAATCATGAAGAATGATGTCTAGGATGTGGTATCGAGACCTGAAGAGAAGTCTGTGGGATACAAGGCAAGATTCGTAGCACGAGGCTTCTCACAGAAAGAAGGCATAGACTACAAAGAGACATTTGCATCCACTAGAAGTCGAGACACATTACAAGCAGAATCATGTGTGCAAATTAAAGAAGGCTTTGTACGAGCTTAGAAGACACCCATGAGATAACACATACACGAGGAGATTGAATATCACCTAGAGTGATGAATATATTAACCTTTGCTACAAGGTTGAAGATGAAATCCTGTAGAGAATGACAAGATCACAGATGGGTGCGAGAAGAACTTTTGAAAAGGTTCAAGACAGAGGATCTTGGTATCCAGTGACCCTAGATGGATACATAGAATATTAGTAGCAAAGGAAGCTACTTGTCACTCTAGTACAAAATACATAGAGTACGAAAGGAAGAGGGATAAAGATGCTCTGCTTCAGATGGAGTGACTGCAGAAGATCTCAAGGTTCGACATGGTACGACATGATGGACAAATTACTGATGGCTCTAGGATTTACTGAGAGTAAAGAAAATTCCAACCTTTAATTCAAGGTTGAACGTGGAAGACCACTGATGCTCATGTTATATGTTGATGACTTGTTCCTAACAGAAAAGAGGAACTCATTAAAGTTGCAATAAGGAGACTTGCTGCCGAGTTTGAGATGAAGGACTTGGATATGATGCACTACTTTCAAGGCATGGAGGTGTAGTAGAATGCAGATGGAATCTCCCTGGGACAAGGGAATTATGCACTAGAGATCCTGAAGAGGTTTGAGATGATGGACTGTAAGGCCATGAACACACCTATGGCATCGAATCTAAGGCTATTGAGTGATGATTCATCAGAGATGGTCGATGCCACGATGTATCGTCAGATGATTTGTTCCTTGATGTACCTGATGGATACGAGACCAGATATTTACTTTGCTGTGGACACATTAAGACTTGTTCACTTGATTGCTGCAAAGCATATTCTGAGGTACATGAAGGGTATAATTGATTATGGGATCAATTATGAGGCGAATCATAAGATTAACCTAGAAGGTTATGTGGATTTAGATAGGTAGTGCCATTGATAGGAAGATCACTTCGGGGTGTTGCTTCAGTATGAGATCAGGTGTGATCTCTTGGTTTAGAAGGAAGGAGTCCTGCATGGCACTGAGAATAGTCGATGGAGGAGCAGTGAAGCTCCAGTATGTGATCTAGATTGAGATCTCTCGAAAGAGGGAGTTATAGCATAGCCGATGAGACAGGTTGTCTGAGCTTAAAATCCTAGCGAAGCTCGTAGGTTTCTCATACGTAAACGGTCCTGTAGGTTTTCCTCAGATGTAATCGGTCCTAGTGAAGCTCATAGGTTATCCTTGGACGTAATCAACCCTGATGTGATTTTATGCTAGAAATGGCCAGAGTGAAGTTTGAGTGCTTCAGAAGAGAAGCTTGGTGTTCTCCAGATCGAGGTTCCTTCCAAGGGGAAGTGATGAGTCCGTGTGCCTTTTTGACATGGTGGTAGGATTGGTTCCTCCCATGGTAAGATGTAAGTGTAGATCCTTTCTGACATGGTGGTAGGATTGGTTCCTCCCATGGTCAGATGTAAGTGTAAAGCCCTTCTGACATGGTGGTAGGAGGGGCCTCCCATAGTGAGATGTAAGTGCAGAGCCCTTCTGATATGGTGATAGGATTGGTTCCTTCCATGGTCAAATGCAAGTGCAGGGCCTTTCCTCAGATGGTAGATGGTGTGTCCTACCATGCCGAAGGATGTAAGTGCTGAGCCTTTCTAACTGGGTTAGATATAAGTTTTGGGCCTTTTTGATTGGGTCATATGTAAGTGGTGGGCCTTTCCTCGGATGGTAGATGGTGTGTCCTACTATGCCGGAGGATGTGAGTGTTGGGCCTTTCTGAATGGGTCAGATGTAAGTGGTGGGCCTTTCTAACTAGGTCAGATGTAAGTGTTGGGAGGGGATTTTTTGACATGGATGATGGATGTGTTCCTCCCATGGTCAGATATAAGTACTCAAGAAGATGAAGACCTACATGGAGGCTAGGCCTACTACTAGCATGAAAAAGGGATGGCTCTATAGAACTTCCTGTGATGAGTAGAATTGAGAGATAGCACCATTTGATCGAGATAGCGGAAGCAGTGATGATGATGATCCAGTAATGATCCATCTTTGATGATGATCCATTGACGAAGACTTGTGCTGATGAATTGTTTCTAGAGAATACCTTCCTAGTGAAGAGGGAGTGTTGATGTATTTGTAACTTCGAAATGTATTCACTTGTATATCTTATATTGTACCCCGATGTTCCTATCAGGAGAATCATATGTATTTCATTATACCCCGATGTTCCTATCGGGAGAGTCATATGTATTTCATTATACCCCAATGTTCCTATCGGGAGAGTCATTAATATAATAAAGTCATGTAAAGTCAATGAGGTTAACTCTCCATTGTAAGTCAGGGAAATAATACCCACAATTGAGTTGAGGCTAACCCTCCTTGTTGATCAGGGGGGAAAAATCCCCACAGTTGAGTGGCACTAGGTTTATTAGACTCTCATAGAGAAGTCAGCCCTGGTAAGTAATTGTCAAGTCGAAAACTAGTATAAATAGAGAGTGAGCCTCTCTATTTGTCACACACACTCACCCAGCTATAGCACATAGGTGAGAGAGAGAACAACTGTTGGAGATCATCTTTCTGTCTTTGGGTTTTACTACTGCCATTGGTGCTCATTCTATCTCTGAGGAAGTTGCAGGGTTTTCTCCTTTATGGTTTCCATGAGGAAAATCTTTGTGTCTATTGTCTCTTGCGATTGATGGTTGTGCATGTTATTCTCTCAGATAAGATCCTAAGATCATATTTCTTAAATGATAAAAATCTAACGAGATTTGATCTGAATAGATCGTAGAAAATTTTTGCAGAAGATTTCTTGAATTCCAAGTAGACTATCCGTGTTTAACGTTAGAGGAGGTGTATTTCCAGATTCGGAATCCGTGGAAGGTTTTATCTCTTATTTGGTTTTGGTGTTTCAACCCAATATTGCCATCAATTTGTGGTATCAGAGTAGTAATATCCTGTAGGAAAAAGTGGAGAAAGACCATTTGAAGACAAGGGTGAAGACAGAGTGTAGATAGAGTCTATGTATGGTGTTTAAACGAAGCATTAATAGTCTTTGGAAGAGTAAGCAAGAGTTGAATACTTTGGAAATTAAAGGAAATGATAGGAAGATACTCTACAGAAATTTATAGCAAAGATAATACAGGAAAAGAAAGACAGTTCCAGCCAAGCAATAGAGCTGGAAAGAAGGAAGTTTGAAGTAACCTTGAGGATTTGGTAGCAGAATAAATCTTGCAAAGATTGATAACTAATAACTCAAAGTTCTTGGAGAAGCATATCATTAAGATCTCGCAGGTAATGGTCTTTTGATTTTAACATTGTTAAAGTGCAGGTAGCAGTAGTTGAAGAATTATCTCAACAAGAAGACCACAATGTTAAAGCAGTGATGAAGGAAACCATTAGGGTTTTCTAAGAAAAAGAAGCATGTGGTAGTAGAACCTGATTGATCCAGCTGAGGTTGGAATGCAGGAGGACAGTTTAGTGTTCTCAAGAGAAGGTGAGTTAAGGTAGAAGCATAGAAGGAGCAGAGAAGAATGCTCAGAAGGTTCTGGACATAGAACCAATGTTACCAAAAGACCAAGTATAGAGGAAATCTTGGTGAGGTAAGCTGAAGCAAAGTGAAACTGCTATTATAGAGGCTTAGTATAGCTCACAATGAGTATGGAGAAACTCATAAAGATGGAGAAGAAGACAAGAAATGTAAGTGATTTCAATTTGTTCTGTTCTATTTCATATTTGGAAACAAAATTTAATTGAAAACATGGAGAGGCATTGGAATGCATTGTCTCTGCATTGATGGATAACTTGGGATTTTTAGTGTGTTCAACGTGAGGTTTCTTTATATGTTTCGTTTCCTTTCTTTGTTTTCACCGTTGGAGGGAACCGTGTTTAATAATATATTTATAGCTATACGCGGAGGAAAATATGAGAACAACTTGTAAAGAAAACTAGAGTGAATAGAAATTGCCAGAGTAAAATAAGATTAGCGTTTGATTGCTGGAAAACATGAAAATGATGAAGCTTGTCTTGTCTCTGTTTTTGTTGAGCATCTGGAATTGACTGCATGTTTAAATATTAAAGTTTTCCAAACACATCTCGTTCCCAAATTTACTTTAACAACATTGAGATAATCCTTATTTTATTAAGGTTATTAAAATTATCTAGTAGCCGAAGGAGGATAAACATGGCAACTGCTTGCAATAGAAAAATAGAGTAGCATTTAGCTATAAATAAAAATCACCTCAGGAAATATTGGAATGGCGTTAAAACCGAAGATTTGATCTGAACAGATCGCAGAAAAAATTCGCAGAAGATTGCCCGAATTCCAAGTAGATTGTCTGCGTTTAACATTAGAGGAGGTGTATTGCCATATTCAGAATCAATGGAAGGTTTTCTTTATTATTTGGTTTTGGTGTTTCATCCCAATATTGCCATCAATTTCCCTTATGAATATTTTGTCCGTTGACTAGTCAAATTATCGACCATGAAATATTTTGTCCACACACAATCACTCAATTCACTCATAATACGTTTTGAAAGCTATGTTGTTACTATTCTTGTTCCATATGCATTGTAACTGGTTTGCAAAGCAAGAAAATATAACGGTATAGATGATAAAAAAAATGTGTTCGCTAGGCCATCCAAGTAATACAAAAATTAAGTGTTGGGTTAAAAATACAACAATGGCTCATTCAAAGATAATGTAGAATACTTTTAACTAGTTTTTGTTTTTGGAGAATGACAATGAGAGGCTGAGAGTTTTAAATCAAGTCCAAAATTTTATATAGGAATATATTCAATCAAATAGAAATATCAAATAATGTATGATCAAGGAGAGCCTCCATCACTGTAAAATAAATGCTAAGCACCCTCTCCTTGAGAATTTTATAACACTGTGTTGTAGCTGCAACTTTTCTCCCCAAATTTCTTAAATTTTGGGCCCCTCCTTATCATTTAAAGTTGTTTGATCTCGTGAGGTCTTGCTTTAACTTTGGTTGATTCTGAACATTAGATTGCGGCTTGTTTTCAGAGATCGTTTGTGTTTGATTTTCATGTTGGATCGAGGGTGTGAATTTGGAGAAGTCAAATATTTGTCCTTTAAGGCCGCCATTTCGTAGGAAGAACGAATTTAGCTGTTGTTGATCCTTAACTGTTCAAAACACTTAAGTTTTCTTGAATCGGGTGTCTTTTTATGTTGAATCGGAAGCTCTAATCCTTCTCCCTTCCAATATTGCGGCTACCAAAGCGGTTTGGCGTCCGAAGTATAAATTGCTCCGACTGCCGACGCGCATTGATCTTTATTCGCCTTCCGCTGTTGCGGCTAGGAAATCCATTTGACTTCCGATGTCCAAACCGTGACGAATTCCGATTGAAGCATTTCCCACCCGCGTCGAGTATATTTCGCCTTCTCTTGTCCGTCGTTGCGGCCAGGAAAGTCTTTCCACGTCCGATGCCAAAGCTTGCCGACTGCCGATTTATAACCTTCCCACCCTAGGCTTAATCGAGACTCGGTCCGGATGCACTTGGCTATTTTCTTGTGGATTGACCGTTCCAAGCAGATAATTTTGATGTTTAAAATCCCATTTCAACGAATGATGCACCGTAATTGTTTGCAAGAGGGATTCAATGGATTATCAAAGCGACCTGGAGTGAAGGCTTAGCTTGGTCAAATCGAAACCGGCAGGGTCACAAGGAAGACAAAGCGGAGAAAAGGAAAAAACAAGAAAATGCCAAAGGTGTGGTGGAAGACCTATCAGTCACTGATCAGGAGATGAACGCTCACAGAAAAAAATTGGGAAGACAAAACAGCCAGAAGAGGAAGCTGAAATGTTTGGAGAAACTGGAAAGTCATACGTTGGGGGGATCCCTAACGATAGGGG
>LPNX011092213.1:685171-765720 GCA_001517045.1 Pseudotsuga menziesii | reverse complement strand
CTTAAGACGAGAGGTAAGAACCTGCGCATCACATTGTGATTGTTCCTTGCATCTTTAGCACCCTGCATTGTTAGTTAGGCACTTGCATATCATACATTAAGTCAAAAAACACCAAACTCACGGTGGACCGGGCCGCAACCGGTAAAGCCTTTGTTTTGTTACTTTGACCTACGGTAGCCGGACCGCAAACTGGATGGATTCCCTATACCAAACAGTCAACGGGCTAGTTGGGAACGTTGATTGGGGAGAATCCCTTACTGTTGTTTCCTGCGATTTTCGGGGCCCCAACACACTGACAGGAAAAGAAATAGAAAATCCACAAGATCTCTCGAAAAATACTTTATCTTCATACATATGATGCCAGAAATATATTAATTCCAAAATAAGAAGATTGAATCATGATGCCTCAACTTAAAAAAAACATACGTAAAACTTTAAAAAAAAACTAAAAATATCCATTTAAGGTTGCAGCCTTTGCAACTTTCCATTCGTGGCCATCAATCAAGTTGTGTCGAAGTCCAAGCGTTAAGCCACTTAATAAGCCAAAATTGCATAACAACGAAAACTAGACTAAGAATATTATAAATTATCACTATTATGAGGTTTCAAATTACTATTATGAGGTTTCTCACTATTCTGAGTTCTATTTGTCCAAAATTATGAAAGTTGAAAGCTATACAACATTACTATCAAAACTGATGAGAATATCAGGTCTTCAACCATTAATGAAATAAATTAATGGCTTCCATTATAAATGAGTGCAGAAAGACAAACTACCCCCACCATCAACAATCACAGTCATCATTCAAATCACACATGCCAACACACCACCATTGGCACCCATCTAAGAAGTCTCAACGGTTGGAGTTTGGATGAATACTAGATTTGTTTTTATTTTCAAATGAAAAGCATAAAATAATTTAGGCTTTCAACCTAGAAAAAATAAATCGATTCAAACTGAGTTAAGACACTCCTATTCACTGATTCTAGTGCCCAAATCACTAATTTAGATCCAATCCGAACATTTTGTTTAGTTGTAATTTAACAACTATCAAACCACAGGAAAGCATCATAGTAAAGTTTGGCTATACAAATGAATTATAAAATGTGGAGGTCTCCTAGTCCTCACATGCTCCTAGTCTCAGCAGACATTTAGTGAAAACCTAGTACAAGGAATTGAGTTTTTATTATTATTTCATCCTCTTTGAATGTTACAAAGAAAACAAATAGGGCCAACGAAAAGATGTACTATAATGGCGATTGCAAAAAATGAGAAAGTATATCATGTAAGGTTTTAAATGAGAATTTAAATTAAGAAGCATGCATGATTCTACAATGCTCAAGCGGAAACTACCTGACTATCAACATCATTAATGGTTTTCTAGCAGTTGGCCCACCACTTTGTGAAATATTTTATGGTAGTTTATGAGTTAATATACCATAGGAAATATATTTTCCATAGAGGAATCATCACTCTCGGGGAGCAAGAGATTGAAAATTTTCGAAGGGTTGTGACCATTAGACAATTTGTATTGAATTGGTTTTAATGAATGACTGAAAATCCAATGCTTTAAATTCCATGCCCATCAATGGATTTTGTTTTAAAACAC
This sequence comes from Pseudotsuga menziesii, assembly GCA_001517045.1. NCBI lineage: Eukaryota > Viridiplantae > Streptophyta > Pinopsida > Pinales > Pinaceae > Pseudotsuga > Pseudotsuga menziesii. Next base: position 764,110 of record LPNX011092213.1, on the reverse strand, counting down.
TTAGAACGCCCATTCATGAAGATCCTAATTATTAGTATTATTATTAATTTTACTATGAAAGCAATTAATGGGAGATTTAGTAACCATCATATCTCTGCACATCACACAGGTTGGAGCAAAAGAAAGCTCTCAGAAACAATGTGCGAGCATGTGGATCCACAACATGACAATGGATCCAGAACTATGTGTTTCAACCATGTTGATCGTGATTCCCGGATCAATGAAGGAAAGTTCCACATATCTAGCCAAGATTGCTCTCAGGGAGCATCAAGGAAGCACAAAAAGTGTCTCAAATAATTTCTCGGATATAAAAGTCTTTCTTCTTTGATATGTGGACTCGTCGAAGATATGAGAGAATTGATCGTACAATGGTATATTTATTCCACGGAGCAGAATGGTACCACCCTGTTATCATTGACTTTACATCAGTGCATGCATTCCATATGTCTAATGGAACCCTGATATGTTTTACATGAATCACTAATGCCATCAAACATTAGCCAAAACTTTGGTTGAGTGAAAAATTGCTGATTTATGTGAGGATTAATGTGTTCTGGATGAAGCACGACACATTTGCTAAAAACTTTGTTTAAGTGAAAATTGCAAATGTGGTGAGATTAATATAGTTGTACCCCTAAAGTAAATTGAATGCACATGGCCAGAGACCAACCTTGGACACATGAGAATTTAATGAAAGTCATTGAATGATTTTGTTTTTTAGAAGGGAAAAAGCTTCTACATTTATATCATTGCTGACATCACATAGACACTGGGTCGTGGGGCACAAGAACCCAAGGCATCGTCACCTTCACCAAACCAATGGTAGCTTAAAAAAATACAATTAAAAACTAAACTTAAATAAAAAGTATATTGAATATTGGAAAACCTTAATCTAAATTCCCATAATCTTTTAAATTACTCCAAATTAATATACGTGAGCGATTCATATATATCCCCTTGCCGAGGATATAATAACATATTTTGTAATTATTTTGTTGTGTGATAACAAGTAAAGATTTAAAAGGAATTCTAAAAAAATTTGGAATTATATGTTTGATAGCACAACCACTCATGTGGTCTTTGAATATGAATATGCCATCAGTGATTCTTGAAGATGTATGGACTTAAAAATAAATTTAAAGTATCAAATTGAACAAAAATGGTGAATGTGAATGCCGGTAGCACAACCAACCACTTAGTTTTGTGAAGATAACTCCCCTTAAACAAAGGATAAAATATATAATTTTATATCCATTATTCATAACAAATTGTTAGAGTTAATATAAGCACAAAACAAATACTATTTAATAAACAAACAAAAAACAAAAACTGATATGAAAAAACAAAAACAAATTGTTCCCGGTTTCTTTAACCATGAAACTTATTTAAATCTTAATCAAGATGCATTTAAGAATCCTTGCTGTACACTTGTACAAGCAAGTCCAAAATATGAGATAATATCTAAATGCCTATCAACATAACTAGCACAACCACTCAATTTGTGGTAGGTGAGCACTGACTCTGCAATTGAACAAACAAAAAGTTTAGTAAGCATAGGACAATCTAAAAATATTATAATTAATGCAACCTTTCAATTAACCATTTAACTAATCTCATTTAAATCTTAATCAAGATGCATTTAAGCATAACAATATATAGACTACCATGAAATGAGTCCAAGTTGTACACTTGTTACATGGGAGTAATCTTGTTAGTCGCTCAATAAAACCCAAAATGTTAGATAATATCTAAACCCCTATCATGGTAATTAACCCCTATTGGCCTAAAAATAAAATTAAGTACTAATTTACTTTGTATTATTTTTTACATAAAAGAGAGGTATTAACCAACTATTTTGTGTATTTTAATCGTTTAAAATTGGTTTTCAAAGCAACATTTATTTTTATATCCACTCACTTCAATTTTATTAATATCCACTCATCCTTCTCTCATTCCCATTCCAAAGAGTAGATCATATATGATATATGTTGAATTGCAGAGAACGAGACAAAGGTGCGGCATCTCCTGGAGCTGAGCAGAGGCTCAAGCTCTTCAGAGCGGATCTACGGCAAGATCATAGTTTTGACGCTGCCGTCCACGGTTGCAATGGCGTTTTTTCATGTGGCTTGTCCTATCGACTTCAGCCCCAAAGATCCAGAGGTAAGTAACCTTTGCGGTTTCAATTTTACCAAATGATAGTATTTATGTTTTTATGGATATTAGTTGATATCTTAAAATTTAGGTATATCACGAGATTATTATTATTTTTCTTTCACTCAGGAGGATGAGATAAGTGTATTGGTTTAGATTAATTGTATCTACAGTACTATAAAACAAAACAAGCTAATAATTTGTACTTCCCGATAAAATTATTTTAAAAATAAGGGCACATTTATCCTATACTGAACACATGTACTAACATCAAGCATTGACCGCATAGTTTAATGAATAATATTCCCCTTTACAATTGTCAATATGTTATTCTACTTCTAGAACCTCCATTCCACGTATTCACTTTATCCTTCCATCCAAAACTATGCAATGTTCATAAATGTTTATGAAAATAAAACCCAATTGGACAACATTGCTTTAACTCGTTGACCATCATTACTTATTGACAAAAAACAACTAGATTCCAAAGTGATAAAATATTGCAACCATACTAGACTTCTATTTTATCAGAAACCTAACACACAAAGTCAAAAGGTATGCCAATTATATCTCTCCACCACTTCGAATGTAGGAACTTGGAAGTGTGTAAGGAAATTCTAGGTTCTCAATATCTTAACAAGGGTTGTTTCTTCTTTGTAGTTTGTAGCTCTGTATCTCATTACTGGATGTTAGACTTTATATTTTAGATCTTAAAACTCTTAGATTATATCTACTTTATTATAAGAGATACATTCACACTCACACTTGTGTACTGATTCTAATGTACCTAGGCATTCCCTTTGACCTAGTTATAGTCATTCTTTGGAAATTAATAAAATTACCACATCGTATTTTATGCCACCATGCCACTTTGTTGGGAAATCATGTTTACCTTAGGCTTGTTTGTCTCAATTCCTTGGTGTATTAGGTCCGTGAGTAGACTAACTATATATCCCATCAATTTGTGCTTTTAATGGCTCAAATCCTAGTGGATAGCCTTTAAAATTAACAACACTATAAATTTTTTGATTTTAATAAACATCTATTTAGATATTGGCCTAGATTTTGTAACAATAGTACAGTAGAATTTAAGCATCATGGAGAATGCCATGTTGTTGTTACTTATCTACCAGCGCAGATCCAAATCCTAGGCTCTATCAAGCGCCGAGATGGATCAAATCTCTCGAGGTGCAAACCTCTTCTTAGGTATCCATTGATTTGATTCAAACCAAAAGACACATCTTTTTATTTAAGGTCCGGATATAATATTTTTATTATTAAAATTTAATATTATTTATGGCTGACATAATATTTTTTATTATTTTTTATTTTGTTAGGAACGAACATTGTATCATTTTCCCACACATGGTTTTAAAACCATATGCAAGGCCCTCCTACAACCATGGGTTGTTTAGGAGGCCTTGCACATGGTCTTAAAATGATTTGCAAGGCCCTCCTAAACCATGTACAATAAAACCATGGGTTGTTTAGGAGGCCTTGCACATGGTTTTAAAACCATGTGCAAAGCCTCCTAAACCATGTACAATAAAACCATGGATTGTTTAGAATGCCTTGCACATGGTTTTAAAACCATGTGCAAGGCCAACATTTTTTTTGCTGATAATTCAATTTTTTGTTTTTTTCTTGACCCACATATTTTTTTTTACGAATAATTAAATTTTTACTTTTTTATTGTTTTGTTAGGTAGGAAGATTTCAACATCTCCCCCATATTAGATTGTTTTTGTGGTTAACATTTATTTTGGCCTATTAGAAAATTTATTTTTTATTAATAAAATTAACTTTACGAAAGTGATATTATTTTTTTATTTTGTGTTACAAAATCTCTCCCATAATATTCAGTATCACTATTATCTTTTGCCGACATGTTACAAACGTTACAAACTTTACATCACGTTACAAGATCTCTCCCATAATATTCACTATCACTATTATTTTTTGCCAACATGTTACATAAGTTAGTAACCTTACATCACGTTACAAGATCTCTCCCATAATATTCACTTTCACTATTATTTTTTGCCGACATGTTAGTAATGTTACATCACGTTACAAGATCTCCCCCATACTGGGCTGTAGAGCGCCTCTCGGCGCATTGATATGAGAAATATCAATCATCTCAAATATTATAATAAGGGTACATATCAGTAAGGGTGCATATCATTCTGGCATCATCATCGTTAAGGTCACCACATTCATGGGACTGATTACTTCTACTTGTACTCAGAATTCTACTTGTACTTGAGTGCAACATCTTCTTTGTCCCAAAACCCATGTCTTTGACATGGAAAATAGATAAGGAGATAGATTGAATAACCTACAAGAACATCACCAAATTAAAATGAATCTATTATACATGTGGCATAGATCAAAGAAAGGAAATTGACTTTAAAACATGTTAGGAATTATCATGGAAATTGGTTCTCGATCAATTTTGACCAACCATAAGTAAAGTAGAAAAACTTGTCGAATTGATAGTCATATGATCCCTCAATAATCATCATAGAAGTTGAATAAACAAATAAATGACAACCTTGTAAGGAAACTGTATCTTCTCCATCAATATTAGATAGAACACCCGATCAAAGATGATAGAATGTAACATCAAGCATACCCACTGCCAAACACAAAATCATATTATATTTTAATATTTTAATTAATTCTTAGAATGAAGATTAGCAAGAAATAATTTGTTAAAAGAGGATGAATATTACCTTAAACTAAACAAGGGAACTTCGCACGGGATTCATTGATAACTAGCTCAAGAGATAATCCAAACTACAAAGGTAGAAATAAAAGACTTTAGATAATTACAACTATCTGCTGCATGCATATTAATAATGTAGATATCGTCCATTTTCTTTAGGATTCACTCCATGTTATTTCTGGAACAAATGAATTGGTTTGATTAGATTGTCCATGTCATTAGTTGGTAATATCAAATCACTTAGAAAATCTGAAGCATCCATTTCCATGGGACCAAGAGCACCTTGGATCAACTCATTATTATTTTCATGTTCCCCTGATTCTTCAAGACTCTATCAGTTTTGTAAACCAATTAGAACACCTACTCACATCAATTGATGAGCTTGTCTACATGTTCATCTAAATTCAAGAATTGGTTCTAGAGTTGGATTAGTGTTAAGGTTTGTTAATAGTCAACACTAAAATTTAGATATGGTGAGGCCTCTATAGTTCAATATTTACTTTTTATGTGGATCCAGTCATACAATGACACGAGTGTAGACTAGCCTCTCCACCTATCATCTCTTACAACATATGCTTATGAATTTTACCTATTTGCTGATGAAATTGTTTTCATCTCCTCTTGGTATTGAGGGTCATGCTTTTGAACTCAAAGATGGTGTTGTTCCAAGGGTTTTGAGCAAACATGTTTATCTAGATTCATCAACCACAACAAAAATAAAGTAGCACCAAAAACAATATTGATAAAGGATGAAGCAATCAGTGCAATTCCGAACAATTTGTAACAACAATTCAACTTCAAGTAATAGGCATGTTCTCCAAGAGTTAACTGTCAATATTTGAGCAATAATGAAAGATTCTTGAACTTTAAAAACTTTTGATAATCAAATCCAATGCATGTAGATCTCATAAAAAATTCAAAAACACAAATCATTCAATCCATAAGACATAATATGTACCCTGGGAAAACCCTCCAAATCCAGAGGATAAAAAACCAAACAATTCTTTGAGTATGATAGATAATTGCAGAGAATTATTTACAACACATGAGAAGATTACCTGATAAGAGATATCAAAGAAGCACTAGAGAATAGATATCACTTGGAACACTGTCTCAGCCTTGCCAAGTGCATATCACTTTAATAACAAACTTATTCAGTCATACAATGAGAGGTAGTGAATGGTTGCATTCCTTTATGCACTATGAACACTATGTGCACTACCCATACATTAACCGTTTACACCTTCTTTGACTTGGTGAAAAGTTGTCACCTCCAAATTCTCTCCCATGCATAAGATATGTGCCTTCATTCTTTCACTAAGTGTTAACCTCCTTTAACTGAATGTGAACTGATTGAAATGAACTTAATCATTAACTAACTACTTGACCATTAGTTAGGAGTTTAACTAGATGTCCTTAGTGCTTCACAATCAATGCCATCCATGAACAAACACTTTGCATAAATCAAGGGGTAGGCTCCTTAATTAACTAAAACGTGTTTTCCACAATTGAGACTTAACTGATGTCTTTGCAATTCAAGTTCACTGAAGGTTTGACATGGGAAATTCGAAACCTTACTCTATCTCTGTGCACATCTCATTTATCATTAATTAAGTTCTGCATGGTTCATATGTGTTTAATTAATTAATCATCTTTATCATATCATACTCAGAAGGATTGTTCCATTCTAATGATCATATGTATTACCCCAGGTCATATAGTCATATGCTAAAGTGATTCACTCTAGGGGTAGCTAAGCCCTAAAGGATACTTATAGCACCTAGTGACCATGACTAACAATACATCACAGAGCATATCCACATGATTTGATACGACAGAAGTCTATACTTTGATACAACACAAGTATACATTCTTGATACAACACAAGACCAATATTGATACAACAAAAGAATCCAATCTTGATATAACACAAGGTTTTGACCTTGATACAACACAAGATCCTAATATTGATACAACAAAAGCTTCCTTAACTTAATACAACATAATCTCATGACTTGATACAACAAAAGTCCTCTAACTTGATACATCACAAGTTTCTGAACTTGACACAACACAAGTTCCAGAATTGATACAACACAAGTCTCTAGAGAATGACTCATTTTGTTGTACATTTAATACCCTCTCTTAGCGAGGGAGACATTCTCTTCCATACCAAGATTATCTCAAAAGTTTCTTAACTTCATCACAAATAGAGGATTTTTCATCACATCTGCAATATGTTCATCAGTATCTATGTACTGAAGTTTTACAATACCTTTCTGGACCATGTCTTGAATGAAGTGGTACTTCATTTCTATGTGTTTCGTCTTGTTATGAAACACATGATTTTCGGAAAGCTTTATACAACTCTGGTTGTCACACCTAATCATTATAAGCTCTATATTTTCACCGAACAATCCTCCAAGCATATTTCTCAACCACACTGCTTCTATGCAAGCAGAACTAGAAACAATGTACTTGGCCCCTGCGGTACTTCGTGCAAATGAACCTTGCTTTTTGCTAGACCAAGAAATCATAGCAGAACCCAAGCTGAAACAATAATCGAAAGTTCTCTTCCGATCAACATTGTTTCCACCCCAATCAGAATCGTTATATCCAAGCAATAAAACTCCTCCATTGGAGGCATACCCGAGTCCATAAGAAATTGTACCGCAAAGGTTTCTCAATATATGCTTACATGCAACCCAATGTCTATGTTTAGGATCAATTATGAATTGACTCAAAATGTTATCTGCATAGCAAATTTCTGTCCTCGAATCTATAAGGTACATCAACGAGCCAATCAATTATCTGTATGATGTGGGTTCCACTGGATCCGATCTAGTCTCAGTCTCACGGATTTTCCTCAAATTGGAATCCATCATAGTATTCATGGATTTACAATCCACCATGGAAAATTTGCGCAAGATGTACACAATTTACTTCCATTGAGATAGACATATCTCACCATTCCTCTTCCAAATATCAAGGCCTATGAAGTAGTGCATAAGACCTAAGTCTTTCATCTCAAAATATTAGATAATATCCCTCTGACACTCAACAATTAGTATTTCCTCTCTAGTAAGGAAAAGAGCATCCACATATAGGAGTAAAATCAGAGGTTGGTTCTCTACTACTTTGAAGTACAAGTTTGAATATGCATCACTCTTTAAGAAACACAATTTTTGAAGATAACTGTCTATTTTGGAATACCAAGTTCGTGGATGTTGTTTTAACCCATATATGGATTTCTTCAACTTGAACACATAGGACTCCTTCCCATGTATCACAAAACCCTCAGGTTTCTCATTGTAAACCTCTTCCTCAACCTCACCATTGAGGAAGGAGGTCTTGATATTCATTTGGTGAAGCTTCTAGCCCAATACTAATGCAAGTGAAATAATATATCTAATGGTGGTATACGTGGCCATTGGAGAAAAAGTCTCCTCAGAATCAATGCCCTCTTTCTGAGAAAATCCATGGGGAACAAACTTGGTTTTGTACTTGTCCACACCACAATCCGTAGCATGCTTTATCTTGTAAGTCCATCTGGAAGTTACAACTGACTTCCTCTCAGGTCTGGGAACAATATCCCAAACATCATTCTTCATAATAGAATGATATTCCTTTGTCATAACATCTTTCCACACTTGTTGTTCTGCAGCCTCTTCATATGATGAAGGATCTGAGTCATTGATGCTGCTTACTAATGCAACATATCCTAAATATCTATCAGGATTTTTGTGCTCTCTGAAAGTTCCTAATGGTGCTCCATGCTTCTCAACATCTCTGAATACATATCAACACCATGATGACCTCCTCTTTGTAGGAGGTTCATCAACCAGTTCAACTAGTTCATCAATGACAGTAGCTTTGCATGATATGATGGATTCTCCCTCTGAACATCATAAGGGGAAGAATCATCATCATGATCCTATGATATAGGAGCCCCAACCTCCTTTGTCTCTAGATCACATTCATCTCTTTTAACCACTTGAATTGTTCCTCCTCATGGAAATTCACATCCCGACTAACCTGTTACCTCACCATGTCTCTCACTAGGTACATATATTCTAAATGCCTTGGAGGTATCACTATATCCCACAAAAGTTCACTTCTTTCTAGAAGTTTCCATCTTGGTTCTCTTTTATTTTGGTATGTGAATATACTCAGGACATCCAAATATCCGAATATGTGATGTTTCTCGTTTCTCACCAGTGAACACCTCTTCAGGTGTTTTCTCATCAAGAAAGGCATGCAGAATTCTGTTCTGTATGTACATTGTTGTACTAGTAGCTTATTCCCACAAATCAGTAGATAGATCATGATCATGTAACATGGTTTTTGCAACCTCACAAACATTTATGCTCTTTCTCTTTGCAAACCCATTCCATTGTGGGTTGTAAGGAATTGTTAATTGTGTACATATCCCTGCATAACTACAAATCTCATTAAAGGCATTTGATTCAAATTATCCAACATTATCATACCTTAGGGAATGGATATTCCTACTTTTCTAATTCTCAAATAAGGCTTTATATTCTTTAAATTTATTGAAGGTTTCACTTTTGACTTTCATGAAGTAAATCCAGGCCTTACGAGAGAAAACATCAATGAATAAAACATAGTAAATATTTCCACTGAGATAAGGGGATGTCATGCATCCACATACAACTGATTGCACTAAATATAAGATTCCTTTATATCTAGTATGGATGCTAAGAAATTTATTTTTAAAATTTTTTCCTAAAGCACAACCCCGACAAATAATATCATGCACAAAATCAAAACTAGGCATACCTTTCACCATTTGTTGCAAACCAAGAGGTTCTATGAAGTGGAGGTGTCTAAGCCTATTATGACAACGATCGCTTGAGATGGAAGTATGATGTACCATGGCTGAAATATACTTTCCTGGGACCTTGTAAATTCCTCCCTCTCGAACTCCAGTGAGAGTAGCAGTATTATTGTTTTGGTTCTTCGACCACAAGTATGCTTGATTCTCCATGAAGATGACTCAAAATCATTTATCTTCAAGGATGGAAACAAAGAGTAGGTTCTTCTTTAATCCAAGGAAATAGAGTATGTCCTTCACATGTAGTGTTTCCCCTGATCTCATCTAGAAGTATATGGATCCAACTCCTTGGATCGAATATGTGGAATTGTCTTCCAATTCTATTATGCATGAAAACTAGTTCTCTTTTATGCTAGAGATTGCACCCTTGAACCATGACATGTGCTTGGAAGAACCACTGTTAATTAGCCATGTATCTTCTCCCGTTATGAGAGATCCATACAAATAATATATGAGGTAACACTCCATCCTTGTCTCTTTCTCTTCGGGTGCATATCCCTTGGAAGTTTCTTCTACCACAGTGGAAGCACGAAATCTTCCTTCTCTTCTTTTCCTTGTATTGCAATTTTGTGCAAAGTGTCCTGACTTTTGAAAATAATAGCATAGAAGCTTTGATTTGTCAAAAAATTTAGTGATGTATTTATTCTTTGCACATAAGAACTTCTTGGGATTGAAATTATTCCTCCCTTTCTTGGTTCTTTTCGTGAGGGAAAGATTCTTCTCCTTAGGGATCGCAACTTTGTTATGAATGCACCCTTCTTCTTGGATGCAATCATGCCAAAGTATTTCGAATTTGGTATGCTATTCTCTTCCATTTACTGTAGAAAAAAAGGTCTCCCGTGAGGAGGGGAGTCTATCTATGAGGTTTTGAAGAAGCTCATCCTCATCCATCTCAACATCAATGCTTGCAACTTGATCCTTCACCGGTGAAATATTTGTGAAGAAGGAAGCTACAGTCTCATCTCTTTCCATATTCATGTTGCACCACTTGTTCTTCAAATCCCTCTTTTGAGTAGAGGGATTCTTCTCATAAATATTTGCATGTGTCAAAACACTCCTTTACCATCTTCGATGGTGTGATCACTGACATGAGGTTATCCTTCATGGATTCATATATGACCCTCTTTTCATTTGCTTGATACTTGTTGTAATTGGTCCGTCCGACATTTGTAGGAGGCTTTTCAATCACGTTGTTCACAAAGGAATTAAGATCATGCTCTTCAAGAATTTTAATTATTCTTGTCTTCCATGTGTTGAATTTTGATGGTGTTTGGTCTTTTAGGAGTACTATGTGTACCCGAACATGGTATCAGAGCGTTTATGAAGAACCACTTCCGGTTGTGATCCAGATATTGAACTGGTTTTGCTGAAACCTTGAAAAGGTTTCTGGTTCTACTTTTTTTGTGCATTTTCAGGCTATCGGAGATGTTCCATTGCGTTTAGAGCACCATTTCCATTGAGAAATAGTTTTCGTTTCATCAAAAACGATTTCTGTTTGCTACAGATACGCTGATTTCTGCAGATCTGAAGGTATAATGTTACAGTGAGTTTTTTAGTTTTGTTTTTTTTTTAAAGAAAAAATCTCATATTTAATCAGTTTTATTATTAGATTTTTTTGTCTTGGATTGTTTCCTTCCCTAGCTGCGTATTCTCTTTGTCGTGAACCTTGTGCGATCACGACGAATCAGAAACATAAAGGGAAAGGGTATTTCTTGGCTGCGTATGTTCTTTTCCATGCACCTTGTGCGATCGCGGTGAATCAAAAACAGAGAGAAAACATAGACTTCCTACAAAAGATAACGAGATCTAACCCCAAAAGAGTGAATTTTTTTGTTTTGTTTCAGTTTATGGCATGATTTGCAGGAAAAGAAGCAAGCATGAAGACTGAGAGAGAAGAGTAAAAAAAAAAGCCCCCTTCCTCTTTCCATTCTTTCACGTACCTTTTAATATTAGCTCACTTGGTTCATGTTGGGCACCCAATATGCAAGTTAATTACAACTAAATTATGGAGTGTGCAATATTTATTGTCAACCCAGGGAAGTCTTTTATTTCAAGGATAACATGCACAATATATGCTTAAATACTGAGTTGCTGTAAATAAACAATCCTATTCTCTGTTCAGCTATGCTCATCCCAAGAATCCACTTAATCTAGTTTACCTTCTAAAGAATATTGTCACAATTACCTTCTACTGTTCTTGATCTAGAAATTGAAAGGTGCATGAAATCACATCTAGATTACTTTTGTAGAGAATGAGATCCTGTTTACCAAATCATCTAATGATTTACCCAACTACCTTAATCTGATTATTCTAGAAATCCAAAAGACATGAATTGAGTTCAGCTAGTCTAGGAATTCAGAGTACATAAATTGAGTTCAACTATTCTATGAATTCAAAGTACAAGAATGAAATTCTGCAACCATAAAAGCAAGGAACAAACTGCAAGGATTCGTGGAAACAACAATTAAAAGATCTAAGGATGAACAGAGTTGTTACAGTTACCACGCAATTGCATAAGGAATAATTACCTACTGAGTCGACTGCCACACCATGCCACTACAACTTTTCAAGAGATGCAATTAATAACACACTGTAAATCCACAACTGTTACAGCTTCCTATGAAGAAATAAAATTAACTTAACATCACACAATAGAGTAATTAAAATGCCTAATTTAACTCAGCAAACCCTATGGGAAGGCGGGCCCATCCTTCACACAGAGATGCTGGATATAACACATGTTAAAACCCTTCGATCTGAAGTAACTCTTTGTATTAAAAAGGCAGATCAAATACACAATCCTCAGTCGCAGCTAATACAATGAATTGGTTAAGGGTTCAACCCCTGGCTCAGAACAATCCCCCATATTTATACAATGTAAATAATAACATCCTATCCCTATTATTGGCCAGCCATGAAGATCTATGATCTTCAGGCGCCCTAAATTACAACAATTGTTACAACCATGGCATGATGAACGTAGGAAATATAGGGAAACTGTTAATTGACCGAGAAATAATGATACCCTCAAATCACATCTATACACGAGCAGCAACACATTGTTGACCTCCAAATCGGTCGCATTCTGTTACAGCTATCCTTGTATAGCTTTGCCTGGAATAATATACTAAGACCGCATTCTTTGGTCAATAGTAGGATGGATGGCGATCCGCTTGAGCGATGAATGTCCATCCTTTCCTTAGCATGTTCAGCCCGCTATACCTGCAGTCTCTATATCTCAAAATACCTTTATAAACTATCATATGTTAGCATATTGAGAGATATAAAGCCTTAATTACCACAATCATAAGCATTAATAAAATAAGACAATAACCAATCATACCTTGGTGACTTGAGGAACAGAGTGAGGGGAAAACATTTGTTTAGCATGCTCAATAAGGTAGGATAAGGAAAAAAGAGGTGAATAAGGATGGTCAAAAAGGGGCCATTTCTGGGCCCAACATCTCCCCCCAACTGTCCTGTTGCATGTCCTCATGCAACAACCTCCATTATTCCAAATCTGAATCTTGCACTATGCTTTGTCCATGGAGAGAAGAAAAGTTGTAGGGGAACTCAGACATTCCTTCTTTTTCTACGAATCCCCTATGGGCAACCCAATATCTCCAACATTGTTGCTCCTCTACCTTGGTCAGTGAGAAATCCATCCTGTATGGTTTTGCTGGCCACCAGATGAGGGGAAATTTAAATTTTAGGCCCAGCCAATTAACCCCACACTCCCTGATACATCCAACATAACCCTCAATCCTGGAAAGTGCCTGTTCAAAATTTCTAAAATAATAGGGGTCTCTATTCCTGAGGGTAGGAGAGGCAACCTGCCATCTGTGCTTACTGCCTTCCAAAGTTGTTTGTTGATGTATGGAAATCTAGCTGGTGCAAGTAGAAATAACTCCTTCCTCCAATTCCATTATATGTCGAGTCTGGATGGGGCATGAGAGTAGACTCTGGTGTCAAGCAAGAAAAATACAAGGATTTTGAGGCTCACTTCAGATCCACAAATTAGAGTGGGCTTCATTGTGAGAAACGGTTTGAAAAGACCTTTTCCACTGAGCATGATTACTCACAAAAGAAGCAAAAGCCCTCAACTGAACATCTCCTAAAAAAGGAACAGGATTCAAATGGCGGTCCAAAGGACAAGCCATCTCATGCTAATACAGTTCACACAGCAAATTCTAGTCCTCAAAATTGCTTCTCAAAAATGTTTCCAAGAATTTTGCTGAGGTTGCTATCTCAAATGATCTTCCTTCTTTCATAGCCCTTAACTTAAACCAACTAAATTGTTCAAATAAAAATACAGGGTAAGAAGAGGAAGGTACCCTAGTGCCCAAGAGTTCTTGAGAAAGAGCATACATCTAGTCTTTTTCCTTCTGCATAGACTGGAACTTTTTCAGCTCCCTTAGCTCCTTCTGTAGTTCTTCCTCCCGAAGTCTCTAGGTCATGCGTTCTTCTGCCCATTTCTCCTTCAGTCCCCTGATGGTATTTTTATGCTCAATGAGGGAAACCATCCCTGCTTGGTATTCTTCCACCTAGCTTGTAGCAAGGATTTCTCTCTGCTACAGGGGTAGGAATGGTTACTTTTTCCTATAGGGCAGAAGGGTAGGTTCCTGCTAATGGTAAATGCTGAAAAACAAAATAGAAATGCAAATGACAGAATAGTAAACTAACACTAAGGTAATCTAAGCAAGAAGAGGAAGCAAATGGAGCACTGTTGAACCCCTCTGCACATAATGGGTTAGGGTTCCACCTCCGAAACCTACAAAATAAACCTAAGCTACAATGGAAAAACCTGCAAACAATGTTAACCAAAACCTGCAAATAAAAACAATGGTTATAAATCAAAGCAAACTAAATGACTAAGAAGCAAAACATGAAAGAACAAGTATACCTTCTCTAGTGGGAATGGTCCACCATGCCCTAGCTTATGGAAGCCTCTCTCTTGGTTGGGGAGCAATGGCTCAAATGGAAATGGAGATGGAGGAGAGGGGGTGTGGGTGGTTTGAGAGGCAAAGGTCTCAAAGCATCCACGGGCAGCATAACAATAGGCAATGGGAGAAGTGTTTTGAGAGTGACCCCCCACCCTCTTTTTATAGCTTTTCCAAGGGTTTTTAGGGTTTTGAGCCCTTGGTTAGGGCTTTAGCCCATTTTTTAGGATTTTAACCCCTTTTGCCCTAACTTTAGCCCCTTTTAGGGTTTTAGCCCCTTTTTGAGGGATTTAGCTCCTATGGGGCTATTTTGGGCTCCTTTTTGGGGATTTTAGCCCTTTTTCTTCATCCTTAGGCTATTTTGGAGGTGTGGGGGTCTAATGGAAGGTCTAGTGGAGTGATATGAGAGTTGTGAGATGGTGTCCTTGGGTGGTGTAGGCCATTAAGAGCTAAGTGGGGGATTTTTGGGTTAACAGATTGCCCCCTGATGTGTGACGGCAGGAGCTCAACGTATGGTCGACGGACATCATAGGATTTGTTTTGTAGAGGTGGTGCTTCCAAGGCTGGGGCATGGTGGATTTTTGTTTTTGTATTAATTTGGTTCCCATCAATGGGTGAGATACAATAAATGTGTGACATGTATATGGACGAGGCGGGCATCCCAATGCTCATGACAATGTCAAAAGAATAATTTGATCTATGCTCTAAAATACAAGAGCCGATCATATACAACTGATGTTACAATAATGGTTGCCTCCATGTGAGGCTGAATACAATACTGATCTAGTACATTGGACCCATGGAATTCTCATGGAATGCTATATCTTCATGACTAATGGTCTACTGGATCTGGTTCATAGCTATGTGGACTCGCTGATTGAGAGTCAGAGTCTCTGTGGCACAAGTATGCTGCATCAATCATAAAGGTATATCGAAGCACTACTAGGGCTTCAGATCACTGTCTCCAACGCAACCCAGAAATCACAAGGGATATAACCTATTTAGGTCCCTCGAGTGGACTCACCAATGTGCTAGAGTCGGGTGACATCCGGGGTCTTCGACCAAGTACTGTGTGGAACAAACCCTACACGAATCTCAACGGTGTGATGATGGAGTTGAAGTCGACCATGTGAGAAACAACCATACCGAGAGGCACTAAGAACTCCTCTCAGGTGGTCCAAGGAACTCATCAATGATGTCAATGAAACCAAGGTACAGGGACCTCTGGGTCTATCCTCTGGAATATGTGTATTAGCGTCGACAGAGGGAGACCTGCCCCTAGTTAAGGCAACGATGTTTCCTTAACCTGGAGCGCGAGGGAGATAATCGAAAGGTGTGAAGCAATATGCGGACTGACTCACTGAATTGGGGGGTGTGACGGGAGGGAAGGGAAAGCACTGAACAAGGGTAAGGGGGGAGTGGGAGACTCAAACTTCCTTTATTCAAAGTATAATGGCAGAGCAGACCAGGCAGTAAATGAAACTGAATCAAGGGAATGGGATCATAGCTGTAATACCGGGAATGTCGCTGCAGATGGGAAATACTTGGAGGATGTGGACACTTTTGATACTGATGGGATCCAAGGAAGACACATTGCAGAGTACTCTGAACAAAGGCGACCCAATTTGGGGATGCTGCCAAACTGTTTTCTATGGGGTGGTGTTTAGGGACACCGTTGTGGTACGATCTTGTGGGTTTTTGGTGAGCCCGAGAAGGTAAATGCTCGATGGTGCTTTCAATTTTAGAGAGTCTGAAAGCACAAAGAAGACTCCAGTGGGGGCTCTTTTTCGTTGGTAGTCTCCTATGCCCGAAAAAGGATAAAAGTATACATAGGAGAGCTCGCCCATCCTAGAGGGGATGAGAGACTTCTTTACTATTGGTAGTCCAATCAGGCCAGAAAGGGTTAAACCTATACTGGCTGGACGGTCATTCAAATACTTTTATGAGCATGAATGAAACCAAGTTTGCTCGACAATATTTTCTTGTTGAGACAGCTGGAAAAGAGATTAATGACAAATGGTGGTGAGCTTTTTCGTAAAGTGTGGCCCCTTTTCCTGAGAAAGCATAAAAGTATGCAGAGGGGAACGGTCTTGGCTTGAGTGTGCCAAGGAGGTCCTTTTCATTAAATGGTCTACATGGTCCGCAAAAGGAGATAAACGAGATGATGTAGACGCCCTTTCCTATACTTTAGCGAGCGGGAAAGGAAGCATCTATGCTCGACAATATTTTCATTATTTTAAGGAGTCATAAAAGAGCTTAAACGAAAATCCAATGTGGTCAACCGATGGTGGCACATGCGGTGCCCCATGTCAGGATGGTGGACAGAGGTCCAAAGGTCATCCATGCAGTATGGATGGAGCAGAAGGCTTTCAAACATACCAATACCTGCGTGGGATAGATCGTGGCAGAGGCTTGTGAGTCGGTGTGGCAGAGGCACGCAAACCAAGGTGGCTCTCAGACAGAGGTCAGGAGAGCATGTGTGTGTGTGTTGTGGTGGATGGACTTGACTACATGCGATGTCAGTACAAGTCCAGAGGCATTTATATGTCGAATACATGTAAGAAAAAGAAATCATTTTGTGGACAGTGGTCCATAGGTCCACGTAAGGTGTAGTAGAAAAGATAACTATAAATACAAAAGTAAAACTACATTCCTTAATGGGCGATGGCTTGAAAACTCACATGAGTAGCGGTCGAGAAGTGTGATACAAGTTTAGGTCCATAGACACTTGCATCGTCATGTCATGGCTTCATAAATCGAGGTGACTTGTGGGAAATGGTTTCAAAATTAATTTATTAAACATGAGACGATGGTCTCATAAAGAGATTTAAATTTGAGCCCAGAGGTGTGAGAGGTGTCTCGAACTGGTTCCGGGTGACTTTGAATTAGTAACTGATGGTGCTGCCCCTGATTAGTGGTGAAAAAACGTTGAAAAAAAGAAAAGAAAATGAAGCGACTCATTGGTGATGTTAAGCGTAAAATTTCTTGAGGTCGAGCCCATTGCGGGGGTTCTCCAAGAGTTGTCCATCAGAGTCAACAAAGAGGTATGCCCCCTTACCAAGATGAAGGTCATTGGCAAGGCATGGTGATAGAATCTGGTCTTTTATGGGAAGAACCGATTCCATACTATGGTTTAAAGGGAATGGGGTAAAACCAGAGGCGGTCTTACAGATTTCTCCGTCATTGTGTAAGTGATGCTGTGATAGATCAGGTGGACCTTCCACAAGTGATGAGACAGAAGGGCGACTGCTGCTAGAGATCATGTAAATGGTATTGGTTGTGGTTTTTGTGGCCTTGCCCCCAGTCTCTATTGGAGGAAGAGGGGTAGGCCTCGAGATGGTAGGAGTTTTTGATGGACTTGAAGGTAGGGTAGGTGGTTCAAGGTACCACACAGGATCTCCTAGTGTGAAATCCTATAGATTGTGGGTTGCCAAGGCATACTTACTCATGATCTCGGATGGCAGGAAAAGGAAAGGGAAAAGGAAAAGGAAAAGGATAATGTTGAGTGGGAATGAACCCCACTTTTTCCCTGGTAACTGAGGTTGAGACTGTGGTTGGGGAAACAACGGAAGAGATAGGTTTGATGGACCGTCAGTGATGGTGGAGACGAGAGGGTTTTTAGAACTGGACATCATGTAAATGGACATGGTGTCTAAAGAAGGAGGTGGTGGGTGAACTTCTTTGATCAAGGTGATCTTAGACTCAAGGGAATGTTGATGGAGGTCGGAAAGAGCCATTCGAAATTCGGGCAGGTCTTGGCAATGGTGGGAGTAATGTCCATACAAGCCGTAAAGGGCACAAGCATGGTTTGTCCTCAATGCCTTGTTCCTGACTACTGGCGCGGTTGGGAGTTTAACCATGGGGATGTTTTCGTTCGTGTCCATGGCATCCAGATGCACACTGATCACTAAAACTTCAGGGAAATTCTGAGTTGGATGGCCCTGTTACTTGTAGACGGCACAAGGTGGGACTTGTCGTGGCTCTGCGATGGCTTTGGTGTTCTTGCCTCTAGCCCTTTTGGGTTGGGGCGGTGCAAGTGCAGGTGCAGCAATTGGATTCTGCAGACCGAGTGGAGGGTAAGACTCAACCACGATGGCTTGCACTGGGGTTAAGACCACCTGGGGCATTGGTGGATGAGCTGGTGGATCAAGGTACCACACCGGGATGCCCAACGTAAAGTTGGGTACTCTTAAGGTAGCCATGACTGGTTTGCTCATGACACTAGGTGGGGGGGGAGAGGAAGGGAATCGTATGGACTGGGGACGAGCCCACACAAATCCCGACTGGTTGCATGTGGGGATGTGGTTGTGGTTGTGGTTGCGTGTAATGTTTCTATTGCAAGTGATGTTGCGGCTGTTATTGGTGTTGCGGCTACGGGCGATGTCATGGTTGTGGTTGGGGCTGCGGCTGTGGTTGTTGTTTCGGTGTAGCGGTGCTAGATGACACTATGCACAAGTTTGCGGTTTCGTTTTGTGTCAACAATGGCAACACTAACGGGAAAGGAGCCGTCATGGTGGGATTGGTAAACAACCCAGGGCCCACATTCAACAATGGGGGGCTGGTGTGTTTTCAACCGTGGTGTTAATTGTAGAGATGACATTGGTTTGTGTGTTTGTCCCTTGCGGCTCAATGGTGGTGATGGTTAGGATAACGTTGGCTGGTGTCGTTAACCCTTGGGGATCATGATAAGTGAGCTGGTCAACCGTCACAATATTCCCTTCATGGGGGAACATCATGAGACGAAAGACATTTGACACAACAGCTCGCATGGCGTACATGTAACTCCTCCCGAGGAGAAGGTTGTAGTCCAGTTGAGCATTGATGACTTCGATGTCAATCAGGACTGTCTTCCCGGCTAACGTGATGGGGACATGAGGGAGGATTCCTTGGGCTTTAGTGGGATGTCCATCATAAGCCTGTAGAGTTGTGGAGGACGGTTGCAGAATTGGTGATCCAAGCTTTTTCCAAACCAAGGTAGACATGATGCACGTGGATTCCCCCTCATCTACTATGCATTGGTGCACAACCAAATTCCGGATGGACACCGAGATTTGAAAGGCAATAGTGGAGGGCATGTTCGGTTCCCTGTTCTCCGTGTCGAATGTGATCAACTTGGAGTCGGAGGGGTCTACTGCCCCTAAGGCAGCTAGTAAGGATTTCCGCTGCGTTGGGCACATTTTAAGTACCTCAAGAGCGGACATGGTCGTTGGCGTTTGGGCCAAATCATCCACAATGCTATAGCTGACTGCAGCTCTAGTTGTGGCATTATTGGCAACTCTGCATATGGGGGGGCGCGAGAACAGGGGTAACTGAAGAGGCAGGTTGACTGTCTTAGATGTGGATGTTGCTGATGATTTAGCAGGTTCGGTGGTGGTACCGTACTAATTCCATCTGGTTTGCTAGTTGACCTCCTCATTTGTCATGGCTAGCAGGTGATGTACACCTGTTTTGGCCATGGGAGGTGCCCACGGAGCGTTGGGGTTGGTTTCGGGAGGGGGTGTGGTTGCCACCAATCCTTGGATTGGTAGTGGGTTTTGAAGCACCATGGGGGGAGGTCCTTGTGGTGCCTGGTTGGGTTGGGCTTGATTGGCAGCATTGGAAACCTGTTGGGCCTCATTTTGAATGGCCTGCTTAGCGCGAGCCATGAGGGGATACTCAAACGTGTAATGCATATAGACATCACAGAGTGTACATGGTTGGTTTGTGCGCAACGGGGCGTTGCGTCTTGGTGGATTTTGTCATGGGGGGTTTTGGGCTGGCCAGTTTAATGCAGCATTGTTGGGAGGGTTCAGTTGTTGACTGCCTCCCTGCGGTTGGTTATTGCCTTGGTTGTGGGGTCGGTTGTTTCTAGCTTACCCTTGTTGATTGTTGGGGGCAGGCTGGTTGGGACGGTTTTGTTGTGCGAACACTTGTCCCAACGGAGCGGGTGGAGCAGGGGCGGGGGCTTGCACAGGTTGTACCGGCAGTGCATAGTAAATTTGTGGGGGTGGTGGTGCCTCAAATGTGCACATTTTCCCCACATACTGCTGTGTTGGCCAAGCCATGGCCTGAGCCTGCTGTGGTGGCACAGGTTGTGCATAAGAAGTTGTTGCTCCTGACTGGGATATCATTCTAGCATAGTCCGGGGCTTGGTTCTGGTAAGCAACACTAGCAATGTTTCTTGGTTATGGTGTAATGGAAGGTGGTGTCAGTCGAGGATGTGGTTGTTGGGAGACCGACCCTATGATGTCGTCCGCAGCGTGGGATGCCCCCATTGCGTCGCGGTAGGAGGTACTTGGACGGGGAGCGTCTGGAATGACGGTATACAGGTATCCAGACTGGGCATAGATGAGGTCAAATTGTTGGGCCTTCAGTATGGCCTCTTCTTCAGATTGGGGACGTTCAGATGTGACGTCCTTTGCGATGGGCGAGAGAAAGGTCTTAAGGAACCAATCCAAGAAGATCATGTTGTCTAGTTGGATTTTTCATAAGCTACGGCGTCGCTGCCACTCATGGATATGGTCAGTTATGTGAGTGGCAGTGCTTTGACGTCAGGATAACAGGATCTCCACCCCTTGTCATATCTGATAGGGAGTTGGAAATACTGTAGGAACATGAAGGCTAAGGAGTTGATGTCGAGGTACTTGGCTTGTGGCAGCTCAATGTACCATTTGGCTGCAGCACTTGTAAGGGTGCGTTGGAATAGCCTCAACCTGATGCAGTCATCTATGATGCTATTGGATGAGCACCATAAATGGAATGTCATTATGTGGTTTTGGGGACATTCCCTGGCTTTGCCTTTAAACTTGGGGATGTCTGATGGCATCTTAGTTGGCATAGGTGGCCAAAACGTTTGGTGGCAGATGGGGTCATTTGTTAATCTAGCCAAATCAGGCAAGTTCAAACGAGCCATGAAGGGCAAGTTTGACCCCAAGTTGATGTGGGATGGGGCTGCAATGGTGGTGGGGTTTCCAAGTGCATAGTGCATCTGCACAGCTGACGGTGCTTGCGGTGGCACCATTGCGGATGGGCCAATTCCCCCAAGTGTTGTGGGTGGGACAATATGAGTGGCAGGGATATTGCCCCCATGTATGACAGTAGGGGAAATGTAAGTGGATGGTCCACTGCCCCCCTATGTGGCAGGAGGGGTAGTTTGTGTAGAAGGGCAACTGCCTCAATGTGTTGTAAGTGGGCTAGGTTGGCTGGTCACTATAGGTGGTGGAAGCTGGCTAATGACAGTCTACATGACTGTGCTTGGGCCACTTGCTAGGTTGTGGGTAACCGGTTGTGATGTGGACATGGGTCCACTTGCTAAGGTTAGGCCAGAAAATAGATCCGGATTTGTATTAGCCATGGGGCTAGATGGTGTGGTGTGGAGGTCTGGTTCAGACTGATATGGGTTTGAATCAGAATCAAAGGCTGTGTGGCCCTCTGATGGTGTGGGAGATCATTGAGAACAACTTTGACGGTGCCGATCGAGTTTTCTAAATGCTAGTGGTTCACCTCTCAGGAGTGAGGAAGAGAGTGGAGGATCAATTGTGCTTGATTTTATGTGTGAAACTGGTGGAAATGAGATTTGGACCCTGGTTTCAGTGGCTTTCTATTGGCTGTAGGTGGTCACTTGGCCACCAAGACTGCTGGAAGACAGCGCTTGGCTTGTTCCTCATAGGTGCTTCTACTCAATCGGAAGGGGTCGTTGCCTATTTCACTTGGTAATTCCTCTCAGCGACCAGCTACTTTGGGGTTCCTGTGGTGCTCCTTACAATGAGTTTCTGGGCAGAGCCCAAGTACTTCCCATAGTTGAAGCAATCAGGGACTTATGTCCTCAAAGACTGCAGAGTTGTTTGAACTTAGTCTAAATTAGTAAATTTTAAGTCTTACTCAGCGTCATGAACTAAGTTGGGTTAATTAGTTGGTATGGTGTATTTGTTTGCTTGTTTTTTCTGGTATTTGGTTGCTGCAATATGGTTTATGAATTCATCATGGTAGAGTTCATGTCATTGTGGTTGTGTATGCAAGCATAAATAAACAGAAATTGTGAACAAGTATAATGATTAACCCTGAACATTTGCTGGCCTAACTAGATGTCTACCTCGCAGTGATATTCCTCTTCAACCAAGAGAAGGCGTTGGGATCTCAACAAAATGGGACTAAGCCCATCTGTAGATCCTCAGGTCACCTCCCGGATGCTAGGTTGGTCAACAGGGAGGACACTTAGCGCCCTGAGAAGCCCTCCTTCTCTACCCCCTCTAGCTTCCAGGTCACCCGGTTTTAATGGTTTTGGAACAATATCATGGAGTGCCTAGATCTATACGAGCTTGCCCTTCGCCGTATCCCAGAATACCCAGAGGGTGATGACTGGGTAGAGGAGGAAGGGGAAGCAAGATCGTTTGATTTTAAGTTGATTTTAGTTAGACTAGGTTCATTTTATTAAGCCATAATGATTTACTTAACCTTTACACATTGCTCATGAAATAAAATGCAGGAAATGAAATTAACTTGCAGTGGTGGACAGAGGCGGCTGGGCCGCACTAACAGTCCTCTGAAACTGAAATTTATAGTCTATTCAATTCAAATTAAAGTTTTGTTTGATAGGCCGTACATTTCTGACCAAATATGGCGAGGGGGGCGTGAGATTTTTTCAAAAATGAGCGAGCGGGTTGCATAGAATGTAGAAACAACCGCAACTTGAGTTTTTGGGTTGAAGTCACACTTATCAGGGGATTAAGTGCGCCCTGGGTGCACCTATTTGTCCATTAAGTGTGCCCCAGTCTCACCTTTTTCCCCGATAAGAGCGCCCTGCTTCGGATTGGGGTTTTTTGGTGAGACAGAGTCAGATCTGACCAGTAGTAACTGGTACTATGGTCAATCCGACTCGGTTTTTCCTAGCAAAGGCTTCGGCGGTACCTAAAAGAAGAAATAAACTGAATCTAAGACAGATTTAACAAGAAATTTTTGAAAACTAGGGTAAAATTGAAAAAACTTGAAAATTAAAATTTTGGCCCAGGGATCCTATGGGATCGACCTGGTATGGTCGCCAGTTCTGTAGTAAGGATTTCTCCCTGCTACAGGGGCAGGAATGGCTCCCTTCTGCCTCTAGGGAAGAAGGGTAGGTTCCTGCTAATGGTAAATGCTGAAAAATGAAATGGAAATGTAAATGACAGAATAGTAAACTAACACTAAGGTAATCTAAGCAAGAAGAGGAAGCAAATGGAGCACTGTTGAACCCCTCTGCACACAATGGGTTAGGGTTCCACCTCCGGAACCTGCAAAATAAACCTAAGCTATAATGGAAAAACCTACGAACAATGTTAAGCAAAACCTGCGAACAATGTTAAGCAAAACCTGCAAATAAAAACAATGGTTAGAAATCAAAGCAAACTAAATGACTAAGAAGCAAAACATGAAAGCACAAGTAAACCTTCTCTAGTGGGAATGGGCCACCATGCCCTAGCTTGTGGAAGCCTCTCTCTTGGTTGGGGAGCAATGGCTCAAATGGAAATGGAGATGGAGGAGAGGGGGTGTGGGTGGTTTGAGAGGCAAAGGTCTCAAAGCATCCACGGGCAGCATAACAATAGGCAATGGGAGAAGTGTTTTGAGAGTGACCCCCCACCCTCCTTTTATAGCTTTTCCAAGGGTTTTTAGGGTTTTAAGCCCTTGGTCAAGGCTTTATCCCATTTTTTGGGCTTTTAGCCCCTTTCTCCCTAGCTTTAGCCTATTTTAGGGTTTTAGCCCCTTTTTGAGGGCTGTAGCTCCTAGGGGGCTATTTTGGGCTCCTTTTTGGGGTTTTTAGCCCTTTTTTTTCATCCTTAGGCTATTTTGGAGGTGTGGGGGTCTAATGGAAGGTCTAATGGAGTGATATGAGAGTTGTGAGATGGTTTCCTTGGGTGGTGTAGGCCATTGAGAGCTAAGTGGGGGATTTTTGGGTTAACATGGCTCTTCCACTTTCTTAACTCCATTCTCAAAATTGAGATTTCTTTTGTAGGTTGCAGGGTTTCTTCTTTCTTAGGATAATCCTCCTTGTTAGAATCTAGGTCAATAAAAATTTGAAGGGATTCAGTCCACACCTTATCACTTGATATGCCACATTGGACATCCTAGACATCTGAAGCTATTTCTGGGGGTGTTGGTTCTTGTGTAACAACAACATCTTCCACCACTTCTGGAGATGTTGGTTCTTGTGTAACAACATCATTTTTCTGAGGTTCTCCTTTGGCAACTTTGGCAGCTGACTGTGAGGATGTTGGTTC
The DNA here is from genome assembly GCA_001517045.1 of Pseudotsuga menziesii. NCBI lineage: Eukaryota > Viridiplantae > Streptophyta > Pinopsida > Pinales > Pinaceae > Pseudotsuga > Pseudotsuga menziesii. Next base: position 739,207 of record LPNX011092213.1, on the reverse strand, counting down.
TTGTGGAGCAACTTCCTCCTGAATTTTAATCTTATTCCTTATCTGATCATCAGCTGCTATTTCAGCCAGAGAATGTAAGGCTGCTAGTTCTTGTGTGACAGAGCCTTGTTCTTCTTTTTCCTCATGCTGCTGGGATTGGATGTCTTCTTCAGTATGAAGTTGTTCCTCAAGGATTTCAGTATCACCTAAGGGTTGTGATTGAACTTGTTCATCTTCACCCAAATCCATATCAGGAATGACATCCACTTCAAGGTTGGCCTCTTGTTGCATCCCAGGATTCTCTACTGCAATTTTCAAGGATGTATGTTCTTATGTGGCAACATCCTGATTTAATTCTTCATCTCCCTATTGTTGTGATTCCATTTCCAGTATCTCTGTGTCCTAAGACAATTCTAGAGTCATAGTATGAATTTCTTCATTAAATTTTAGAGTGCCTTCAATCCCTGGTTCTTCTTCTCTCATTTGGACAACCACTTGGACAAGAACGTTCAAGGATGTTGGTTCTTGTGTGACAGCATCCTGTTCGACCTCATCATGTTTTGCTGTTGTAGTTCCATGTCTATTATTTCTGAGTCATGAGAGGATTTCGGGGTCTCAGTGGAATCTTCATTCATAAAATCAGGAATAACTTCATCCTTTGGTTCCTCTGTCCTAGGGTTAGTGGCAATTTCGACAGGAATATTCAAAGATGTTGGTTCTTGTGTGGCAGCATCCTGCTCATCTAAAACTTCCTTCTCCTGAAGTTTCTCTTGGGGAATTTCACCACTTCTCAAATCGGTAACTTCATCAGGAATATTTAAAGATGTTGGTTCTTGTGTGATAGCATACTGTTCATCTGCAACTTCCTTCTCATGGGGTTTCTCTTTGGGGGTCTCACCTTCTCTCAAATCAAGTTGTTCATGTCCTTCCACAACTGTAGGTGCAGACTATTGTGTTGTAAAGGAACGAACTATAACCTTATATCCTGACTCATCAAATATTTCTCCACATGTAGTACAGACCGCTCTTTCTTCCCCATTTCCAGCCTTGGTAGGATTTGATCCTTCCAGTTGATCTACAGCTTCAACCAATGTGTGCAGCTTCCTTTCACTCTGATTTCTGCACACTTCTTTCCAATTTTCCAATTCTTTTCTGAGTGCCTGTACTTCCTCTTTTAATAGCCTATTTTCAAACATAAGTCCTTCAATTTGAGGTTCTTCTTCGACTGGCCCTTGTGGGGCATCAATTGGTTTGGGTCTAAGAATGGGGAACTCAATTTGTTCTTCTAAGCTTTCCCATCTTACCCTTGCTGCTTCTGCTACTGCGACTGACCTGGTTCTTTTCCGTCTTATTGGTGGTGATGCCTTAATTTCATCATTTATTTCATCCTTTGATCTTCTCCTTTTTCTCTGTGGTGCTGGAGTTTCTAGATTCACAGCTGAAGTGGAAGGGATATCCCTAGTTCCAGTATTTTCTTGTTCTTCGGGATGTTCTTCCTCAATCAGGGTTCCTCCCCACTCAGGGGAAGATTCAACAATCAACACCTCAGTGTTTTTATTTTTTATCATGGCTCTGTCATCTTCGGGTTTAACTGTCGCAGCATCTAATGCTACTCCAGTTTCACCCTCTGCTGTCAGAGCTGCCCTACTATTTAGTTCTTCCATAGGGTTTTCATGTACATCCTCTTTCAATTGCTCTGCTTGTTCCCCTGGCTGATCCTCTGATCCAGTCTCATCTCCCCCCCCCCAACTACATTGGAGGGGCTTCGAACCTCTTGTTGCTCCACATTTCCCCCCAACTGTGGATTGACCGGCTCTTCTTGATTTTGAACAAACCCCACGAGTATAGGTACATCCATTTCCTCTTCTATTGGAACACCAGGCAAATGAGCGGGTTCCTGAACTTGGGTTGTAAATTGCTCCATGTTTGATTTTGTTGAGCAAGTGTCCATAAGATTATTAATTTAATGAGGCCATGGTGGGTAAGTGAGGAGAGTGGATGCTTGGCAGCTTGAACAAACCCTGCCATATGATGTAAATCATTTAGTAAGTAATATGGAATGTTTAATAGAGCCCTGTGACGAAGATGAGATAGTAAAGGAAATTCAGAATGATAGACTGTTTGGTACCTACCTTCGCAGGTGATGTATTTCTTGAAAAAATGGTGACTTGATTCCATGGCCGTGGCAATGACTATAATGCTATCCCCCTTTGTTTCGTTTGAATCTGCTCCCCTTCCCTTAGAAAATACTGTATTGCTGCAGTAGTGGGGGCTCGACGTTCGAACCAAGATCTTCCCTCCTGAGGAATTCTAGTGACCTCAGCCACTATGGCTTTAGAGACTTCAATACGCAATCCACAAACCTCTGAGTGGGTTTCTGTAAGATTCAAGGTTAACTATAAAGCTGCTTCACGGTGAAATCCATTCAGGAGTTGGAAAATTTTAGTCCAACCCGCAACTTGAAAGATGGCGAAAAATTCAGCAATTCTTCTGAGTTCTCACGTGTTTGAAGGTTCATAGCGAGCTGGAATACCCATGTTTCTGCCTCAGAAGTATGTTGTAGTTTGATAGATTACAGATTCCGACAATGGAGGTTACAGCACAGAGTATGCATGAACAGCTGAGAGTGGAGTTGGGCAAATTCGGAAAGTTTCAGTGCATTGGATTATTTGAAATTTATCCTGAATTGGGAAAGGTGGCGGTTATTAGGTAGCATAATTAGTCATTACGTCGCACGAGCGGAGAGTTAACGATGCAATAATGGGCATAGAAAGAAAGGTACGACTGATATTGTCAAATCATATTGATACTTAATCAAGTAGTTAATCAAAGCCATACCTTCGAAAATGCGCAATGGATGTCCTTTGGAGAATAGTAGAACATGTGATGTGTAGTCATTAAATGTGATCATTATTATAGGGGTGATGTAATAACCTTTTCCACCGGCGAACCGAAAACTATTGTGTTAAAATGGTCGGAAACATGTTGATTGCTAGAGTATGAGTCAAATTGCCGGCATCAGGAATCGGAGCCATATATGGAGGAATTGCTATCTTGCAAAAAGTTATGCCAATAACAAAGGAGTTACAGCCACAAGCCATAAAGAAATCAGACAGTTTAGCACAGGCGCAACCTTGAAATGTAGAAAAATCAGCCAAATGTAGCGGAGTTGCAGCTGCTGGAAAAGGTGTCGCAGCTACCGAAAATTGGTGTCGCAGCTGCCGAAAAAGGTGTTGTAGCTGCCGGAAAAGGTGTTACAGATTCCAGAAAAGGTGTTGCAGCTACGCGAAACGGGATTTATGGGAAAAAGTGAAACGGTGTCGCAGCTGCACATATGGGAGTTAGGGGAAAAGGTAAAATGGAGTCGCAACTACTGGAAAAGGGTGTTGCAGCTGCCAGAAAAGGGTGTTGCAGCTGCTGAAAAAAGGGTTTTGCAGCTTCCAGAAAAAAAGGTGTTGCAGCTACCGGGAAAGGGTGTTGCAGCTTCCAGAAAAAAGGTGTTGCAGCTGCCGAAAAAAGGGTGTTGCAGCTACCAAAAAAAGGGTGTCGTAGCTGTGACAAATTTATTTAGGGGAGAAAAAAAATTTGGTGCAGGAAGTTACAGAAGAACGACATTGGTCACCAGGTCCGACGATGACCACCATTCTTAGGTGCTTTCCTGCACATTTCATAAAAACAAAAACAAATCAAGTGCAAAAGAAAAAGATAAAAAATAGAAAAACAATTTATTTATGTACAAAGATTCATATGCGATTTACAATGATTAATTAAGGATTGACAGGGGCAGAGAAAAATTCCTTCCCTTGTGCTAACTAGTAGTCTGGATCAGCTACAATTTGTGAGATGAATGAGTCCTTTGAAATGGGCTTATGGTACAGTCGCAGCCTGTGACCACTAGCAAATAATGGTGCACGGTTCTTATCGATGGTTACCAGGTGAACTATACCATTATCAAATACTCTGTCTACTAGGTATGGGCCCAGCCATATTGTGCATAGTTTACCCTTGAAATCTCTCTTTTGAATCTAGAATCGTATAATAGTGCCCAATCTCCCTCACAGAAGACCTTCTTTTTGATGAATCGGTCATGCCAATTGGATCTCTGTTGCTGAATTAACACTGTCTAGTCCACGACAGCTAACTGGTTCTCGCCCAGTTCGTTCAATTGGTTCAATATTCTCTTCTAGGTTTCAGTTACATCTAGGTTTACCTCTGTGGCCGTCTTCAAGGTCTTAATTTGAAATTCAATTGGGAAGATGACACTTTTACCATACACTAAGCCATAAGGAGAGAAACCTGTAGTGTTACGCAAAGTGGTACTATATGCCCATAATGCTTCTGAAAGTCTGTCAGCCCAATCTCTACGATGGCTCTTGACTGTCTTGGTAAGAATAGCTTCAATGACTTTGTTAGTGCTCTCCACCTGGCCATTGGCTTGGGGATGGTAAGGTGAAGCTACCTGATGCTGAATATGGTACTTCCGTAGCAGAGCTTCAAATTGATGCGACACAAACTGCGGTCCTCCATCGATAACCACTTCCCGTGGTACCCCAAAATGGGTAAATATTTCACTATACAGGAAATCAATCACAGCCTGGTCATTGGCGTTCCCCACCACCACATATTCTACCCATTTCTTCATGTATTTAGTACATACCAAGATGTAGGCTTTCTGCTTGGAATGAGGGCTGATAGGACCAACAAAATCTAAATCCCACCTATCAAAGGGTTCAACCACTAATTGTGATTGCAAAGACATTTGATCTAATATATTGGGCTAACCTATCCTTTGGCAGCTATCACAAGACTAGACATATATTTTTGCATTCTCAGTGCTTTGTTTCATGTCCTTCTGTTTGCAAAATGCCCCCAACAAGGCTCATCATGGCAAGCCTTTAGTATATGGAATATTTCATCTTCTCTCACACATCTTCTGATCTCAATATCAGGACCTGTGTAAAAGAGATGACAGTTTACCCAACAATACCTGGAACTTTGCTGAATAATTTTCCTCTTTTCTCTTTTGGACATATGTGCTGGAAGCTTTCCTACAACCAAGTAATTAGCGACATATGCATACCAAGGGGAGTGAGCTGAAATTGCAAAAAAGTGTTCATCTAGAAAAGTGTCCTCAACAGGAAAATTATCATCATTGTTAGTGAAATGAGATAAGAAATCAATGACAACATCTTCTCTTCCAAGTTTATCTATAATGGTAATATCAAATTCCTGTAATAATAAGAGCCATCTAGTAAGTCTGGCATTAGTAACAAGTTTATTCATTAGATATTTAATGGTAGAGTGGTCAGTGTGCACAAATGTAGGATATCCAATAATATAATGTCGAAATTTGTTAATGGAGTAAACAATAGCTAAGAAATCCTTCTCAGTGAGAGTATAATTAAGTTCAGCAGAGGCTAATCTTTTACTAATATAATAAATTGCATAAGGTACTTGACCATCTTGTTGACCTAAAACTGCTCCAATAGTAGTATCAGAACCATCTGAAGGAATGTGGAAGGGCAGGGTCCAATTGGGTCCTCTTAAGATGGGGGTTGTGGATAGTTTCTCTTTAAGTTTAACAAATGCCATTTGTCATGCCTCATTCCAAACAAATTACACGTCCTTCATTAACAATGAAAACAAAGTAGAGGCAAGTTTGGAAAAAAATTCTATAAATCTTCGGTAATATCCAGCATGCCCTAGGAAACTTCGCACTTCTTTTTGAGTTACAGGAGTAGGTATATTTTTTATTACCTTAATTTTCAAGGGATCCACCTGGATGCCATCAGCAGAGATGAAATGCCCCAATACTACTCCTTCACTCATCATCATATGTCACTTTTCAGTGCTTAAAGAGAACTGGGTCTATTCACATCGAGTTAAAACCTTTTTCAAATTTTCCAGTGCTTCTTCAAAATCCTTGCCATAAGGAGTAAAATCATCCATAAAAATTTCCATAGTATCATTAACTAATTCTTAAAATAGGCCAATTACAGCTCTTTGAAATGTTGTTGGTGCATTACATAAACCAAAAGGAAGCACTCTGTAAGCAAATGTTCCCCAAGGACAGGTGAAGGTATTTTTATCCTGGTCTTTAGGAAAAATATGGATCAGATTGTACCCGCTAAACCCATCTAGGAAGGGGAAGAATTTCTTTCCAGATAAGGTGTCAAGTACTTGATCGATAAAAGGCAAGGGAAAATGATCTTTTTGTGTTTCCTTGTTCATCTCTCTGTAGTCCACACAGACTCTCCATTTACCATTTTTCTTGGGTACTATTACGAGTGGGGACACCCACTCGCTGTCTGAAATGGAATATATAAATCCTGATTCCAAGAGTTTTTGAATTTCTTCCTTCACTATGTCCCTAAGATTGGGCTTCATTCATCGTTGAGGCTGGCACACAGGCTAGGAGTCACTTTTAATATAAATATGATGGGTGCACAGGTTAGAGGGAATACCCCTCGTGTCTATGTACTCCCAGGAAAATTCCCCCTTGTGTTCTTTTAAGAGACTGATCAGGTGCTTCTATTCATCTGAGGAGAGGCTGGGGTTAATATTCAGGGTTTTTCCAGACTCTACCTCGATAGGACTAATTTTCAAATTTTTCAATACAACTATATGCGTGTCACTGACTAATGCTTCTTCCGTGAGATTTTCTTGTTCTTCCTCACCTAGAGTAATGTTCAGGATTTGATAAATTTATTTATTGACCGAAGTGGGTTCACTGATGAAATTATTAATGGCATTGTCTTCAGTTTCATCCTTAAAGGTTAAATCCTTCCCTATCGTTAATAATGGTTGAACACCCTCTTCTTCCTCTGGCTCCATCCATAAAGGAGTTTCAGCTTCTAGGCTCTGTCGAGCTGGAGGATAGAGAGTGACGTTCTTTATCTCAGTGCCATCTGATATGGTCATAGACCCAGATCGGCAACTGATGCAAGCATCAGTTGTGGCTAACCACGGCCTTCCTGGGATTAGTGGGTGTCCTCCTAGCTGCGACTTAGGTTGTAAAACCAAGAAGTCAGCAAGGTACTCCCAAGAATCAACTAAGATGACGAGATCATCCAAAATTCCTTCAGGTTTAATGGTGGATCTATCTGCCAGTTCTAAAACAGTGGGGGTTGGCCTAATATTAGTGAGCCTAAGTTTTCTTACAGTTTCAATCATCATGACATTAATCATTGCTCTTAAATCTACCAGTACGTTGGGTATCTGTGTATGCCCAATCTGCATAGTGACAGTGGGATTCCCAGGATCGTCATATTTGTCCAGAAGGGTTTTTCCCATTATTAATGCAGATAATTTCCCTATGACATGAACAGTGGGAGGATCTCTAGGTTTCCTTCCTGGTTTCCTTGTGCACAGATCCCGAACAATTCTAGCATAGATAGGTACATCTTGAATAGCTTGAAGGAGGGGAATTTTAACATAAAGATTCTTTAACTCTCCTAAGAGGTTAAACTGAGGTTGTCCCACTTCCTTTGGTAGCATTAATCTCTCGGGGTACGGTGGTTACCTAATCAGCTGGGTAGGTTGTGTGTCACTAGATATATCATTTTGTGTTTCAACCGACACATTAGTGGGATGTTCAACATATTCAATGATGGGGGTCATATTAGATAGATGTGATGGATTCACCCCTTCTTCATGTACAGGGGATGGAACATCTTCAATGATTACAGGCTCTAATACCTTTCCTAATCGTAAGCGAATATCGTTGCAAGGCATAGGAGTAAGGGAGTAAGCAGACATGTTGACAGTCTCAAATTGATGGATTGTTTTATTATTTGGGTTAGGATTAGGTTGAGCAAGAAGCTGAGGTTGTATCGGCATGTTAGGGGCAACATTGTTCTGCAATTGCAGTTGCGACTACTAATAAGGTTCAGGATATTGAGAACGGTATGGTTTTTTTTGATGTAGAGGTTGTTGAGGAAAGTAGTTCCCTTGATGGAAATTCCTCCATCTAGGGGACCAAGAAGTTGGTTGGTGTGGTGGCTGAACCCAGGGATTCCAAGAGTTATAATTTTGCATTGAAGTTTGAGAGTGGTACCATTGAGGGTTAGAATAAGATGAAGGGAATTGTGTATTCATGTTCTTCATATTATTCCAATTATTCATGTTATTCGAAAATGGAAACGAGTTTGGAGTCATACCTTGATTTCGAGGCTGCCAGGGATTCTTTTGTGCAATAAAGTAGGCTGGTTCCACCTCTGGAGTTGATGCCTACAGAACAACCTTCACTTGGGGAAGTGATGGGCATTCTTTTGTGTCGTGGTTCAGCTCGCACAGCTAACACACTTCTACCTTGTTAAGCGGGCACTCCTTCAGAGGGTGGTTCTTTCTACATCGAGGACAGAACACACCTAGTGTGAGATCCTCTACTGCCTGTTTTTGCTTTTCCCTTAAGATGTCGATTTTCGAGGAGATAGAGCTCATCATTTCTATTTTGAAATTTTCAAGGAGGTTTCCTATCTCTGCATGGGTGGCTCCTCCATTAGATGACTTCTGAGTTCTGTTGAAGACATCACATTCTAGCTTGTCTCGTTTTTCCCGCCTATTATTCCTGGAGGATCCCCTGGAGTACCTTTTACACAGTTCTACAATTTTCTTGAAAGGATCCTTGGAGATATCCCCCTTTCCTAACAGGTTTAACATATCTAGGAAATCATCCCTAATCCCGCGAAGTAGGATTATCTTGAGCACATCTAACCCCATATTCATCTGTCCAGTTTTTTGCACATTGTATAAAAGCCTCTCAACAAAATCTTCCAGAGTTTCGTCCTCCTTCTGTACCATTTTAAATAGTTATTCTCTCTTGTCCTTGGTGTTGCAATATTCCTGATATTTCTCCGGGAACACCTATTTCATCCTGTCCCAATTAGTAATAGTTCTGCCTCCTAGGTTCATGAACCAGCGTAATGCATTGTCCTTCAGAGCGGCAGGGAAGAGCTTCAGCTTCTGTGCATCGGTGATGTAGTCATAGCTGCGACAAAGGATATCAAATTCGAAAATAAATTCATTTGGATCCTCTGTCGCTTTTCCATGAAAGCGAGGCAACACCGATGGAGATATATTTTTCATAGGGGTTGTCCCTTCCAGTTGTTGAATTGGGAACTAAAGTGTGGCCACCGTCCCTTCAGGTAGGGAATGATATTCATGATGATGGTTTTCTCCCATTGTCTCTTCCTCGTAGATTTGTGTCTGTTACTCATTCCTTCTTCTGTTTTCTCCTCTTCATTCTTCTCTTCGTCCTTCCACTGATCAACGAATTTCTGATGGAACTGTGTCCACTCCACTTCAGTTACAACCTTTCCATTAATGTGGTAGATTGGACCTTGATCAGCAGATCCTGCTGTACTAACTTTGTCCTCCTCTACAGGTGTATTTGAGGGTGTTGCAGATGCTCGTATGTTCTCCATTGTGGATCCTGACACTGGAACCCAAGGATTGGCAGGGCTTCTTCTGATAGGTGTTTCCTGATAGCGAGCCCTGGTAGAAGAATCGGTTATGTCAACCAGATTGTCAATTAATGTTCTTCTGCCCAATTCTGGACCTCGACCATGACCTCAACCACCTGCACTATTAGTATTTTGTGGGGTTTTGGGGTTTGTAAGATGATCACGCTTTACCCTTCTTGTATTCATACAACCCAAATCATTCCAACGAAAAACTAAAGGACACTGAATAGAAACAATTACAGGATGCAACTATGATAGTGTTTAATACTTATCCTCCCCGGCAATGGCACCAAAATGTTGGGCACCCAATATGCAAGTTAATTACAGCTAACATACAAAGTGTGCAATATTTATTGTCAACCCAGGGAAGTCTTTTATTTCAAGGATAACATGCACAATATATGCTTAAACACTGAGTTGCTGTAAATAAACAATCCTATTCTCTATTCAGCTATGCTCATCCCAAGAATCCACTTAATCTAGTTTACCTTCTAAAGAATACAGTCACAATTACCTTCTATTGTTCTTAATCTAGAAATTGAAAGATTCATGAAATCACATCTAGATTACTTTTGCAGAGAATGAGATCCTGTTTACCAAATCATCTAATGATTTACCCAACTATCTTAATATGATTATTCTAGAAATCCAAAAGACATGAATTGAGTTCAGCTAGTCTAGGAATTCAGAGTACAGAAATTGAGTTCAACTATTCTATGAATTCAAAGTATAGGAATGAAATTCTGCAAACATAAAAGCAAGGAACAAACTGCAAGGATTCGTGGAAACATCAATTAAAATATCTAAGGATGAACAGAGCTGTTACAGCTACCACGCAATTGCATAAGGAATAATTACCTACTCAGTCGACTGTCACACCATGCCACTACAGCTTTCCAAGAGATGCAATTAATAACACACTGTAAATCCACAACTGTTACAGCTTCCTATGAAGAAATAAAATTAACAAAACATCACACAACAAAATAAATAAAATGCCTAATTTAACTCAGCAATCCCTGTGGGAAGGCGGTCCTAGCCTTCACACAGAGATGCTGGATATAACGCACGTTAAAACCCTTCGATCTGAAGTAATTCCTTGTATTAAAAAGGCAGATCAAATACACAATCCTCAGTCGCAGTTAATACAATGAATTGGTTAAGGGTTCAACCCCTGGCTCAGAATAGTCCCCGATATTTATACAATGTAAATCATAACATCCTATCCCTATTATTGGGAAGCCATGAAGATCTATGATCTTCAGGAACCCTAAATTACAACAGTTGTTACAACCGTGGTAGGATGAACGTAGGAAATATAGAGAAACTGTTAATTGACACAGAAATAATGATATCCTCAGATCACAGCTATACACGAGCAGTAGCGCACTGTTGGCCTCCAAATCTGTTGCATTCTGTTCCAGCTATCCTTGTACAGCTTTGGCTGGAATAATATACTGAGACTGCATTCTTTGGGCAATAGTAGGATGGATGGCGATCTGCTTGAGTGATAAATGTCCATCCTTTCCTTAGCATGTTCAGCCCGCTATACCTGCAGTCTCTATATCTCAAAATATCTTTATAAACCATCATATGTTAGCATATTGAGAGATATAAAGCCTTAATTACCACAATCATAAGCATTAATAAAATAAGACAATAACCAATCATACCTTGGTGACTTGAGGTACAGAGTGAGGAAAAAACATTTGTTTAGCATGCTCAATAGGGTAGGATAAAGCAAAATGAGGTGAATAAGGATGGTAAAAAAGGGGCCATTTTTGGGCCCAACAGTTCAAAGTTGCTTTATTCCTTAATAGGTCTTGAGTTCAAATCTTATTAAGTTACTTTTTTAAAAGTGCATGCAATTTCTAATTTTAAGTTACTTTATTGTAAAAGTGCATCTCACTTAAATTTAAAAAAAAAGTGAGTAGCTTAAGTCTTTTCGTTTATGGCCGCATTATTTAAAGTAACATTATTGTAAAAGTGAAGATCGCCTATTTTATAAAAGCGATTCACTTAAAACAAATTTATTGTAAAGTGATTTTCAAAGGTTCATCTTGGGAAGCACGGGGGTTCTTTTTTTAGTTGCAACGTCACTATTGGGGAGATATTCAACATTTTCTTTGATCAAGCATAACTTCATCATACATAATCAATTTTCAGTGCCATTTTTTTTTAAACAGCATAATTTTTCAAGCTCTTTGCACCAAGACAGTTGGTTTCTATTTTTTCAGCCATTATTTTTACAGTAGGCCGCCCCTTGTGATATTCTACTTACTAGTTCCAACTATTTTTCATGGAAATCTCATATGGAGGATGTTCTACGAAGTAGGAGAATTTTAAGAATTACCCCAGGGAAACAAACAGAACCCACTGATGATGATAAGAAAATAAAATGGGCAAATAGATGTGATGAAGCTCATGGATTGATTGGGATGTCAATCTCTAGTGATTTGCAATTCCACATATCTGGAATTGATGAACCTGATACAGATTGCGAAAAGTTGGAATCTGAGTTTGGTAAACACAATGAAATTCGAGGTCATCAACTTAAGAATGAGTTGATTTCTTTAAATCCAAGTGATTTTTCATGCATTCAATATTATTTATCTAGGTACAAAACTCTTAGACTTTTATGTGAAGAATGAAAGATTAAGAGAGAAGACAAACAATGCGTTTATCATATTATTTCCAAACTTGGATGTGCATATTTTGTTTTTGTATCTACATTTTGCTCCATGAAAGAATCCTTGAATGTTCCTAGCTATCAAGATCCTAGTCTTGAATCCTTTTGTGATTCCTTGATTAGAGAGCAAGATAAGCTCATACATATTAGAATAATTAGCAATACAGATACATCTAGGAAAGTATTATTTTCTCAACAGAAAAAAATGTCCAAGCCTCCCAAGAAACAAATTTTTCACAATAATAATCCAAACAAAGGTCTTAAACCCTCTCAGTCAGCTCCTTCTTTAAAAAATGACAAAGGATCCAAGCCAAAAGGAAAGAAGACCGAGCGTCATTGCAACATTTGTGAGAAATATAATCATGATGAATCTAAGTGTTTCAAGAAGATGGTGGCCTTGGAAGCAACAATAAAGAAGCATCACATCAGCTTAGATTCCTCATCAGAATCTACCTCTCATGGACATGCATTTTGTTCTTTTGGGTATTCTTATACTGCATCGTCTTCTTCTACTGAAAATGAATGGATCATTGATTATGGAGCATCTTATCATATGGCTAAGGATCAAGCCAAATTTTATACTATGCATGAATGTAACACCAAACAAATATTTGTTGGTGATGATATATCTCTATGTGTTGTAGGATCTGAAACAGTTCTAGTAGAAAATGGTCATTTTAATGATGTACTATGTGTTCCAAGAATTTCCTGCAGTTTGTTGCTAGTCTATCAAATCACTCATTCCGGTGAAGGTGAAAATGTAACGTTTACACCTCACCAAGTTGTAATCAAGGATTTTAAAGATCCTCAACATGTCCTAGCTACCGGAATTGTTGATGATATTACCAGGTTGTACAAATTTAAAAACTTTGGCTCATCACCTTTTCCTTTAGTTTTGGTTGTTCATAGTGATAACTTGAACAAACTTTGGCATGAGCGATTTGGTCACTTAAATTATCGTTCATTGCAACAACTTTGTAAAGACAATATGGTGACAGGTCTTCCGATGGTATCTTGCAGAGATGGTGTTTGTTCCAGTTGTGTAATCAAAAAATATCATCGGGAAAATTTTGACAAAGTGCCTCTTGGAACGCCTCGATTCCCTTGGAGCTTGTGCATAGTGACTTGTGTGGTCCTTTTCCATCTGCTTCCTTTCCTACTTTCAAATATTTCTTAACTTTCATTGATGACTACTCCAAAATCACTTGAGTTTATTTCCTAAAACTTAAGAGCGAAGTATTTAACATGTTCTTGGCTTACAAGGCCCTTGTTGAAAAATAATATGGTCATCAAATCATTAAGTTAAGATCCGAAAATGGAGGAGCATATGTTAACAACAAGTTCACTACCTTTTGCACTGACCAAGGTATCCAACAACAACACATTGTTCCATATACACCACAACAAAATGGTGTAGCTAAACAGAAGAACCACACTTTCAAAGAAAAGGCTAATTGTATGATCCAATCTAAAGGACTAAGTCTTCAATTTTGGGCTGAAGCCATAAATTGTACAAATTACAAAGTTAATCGCACCCCCACTAAATATTTACAAGGTATAACATCAGAAGAAACATGGAGTAGAATTAAACTAGATGTAAGTCACTTCCGTGTGTTTGGTAGTGAAGCATGGGCTCACATTCCGGATGAAAAACGGAAAGCACTGCAACCTAAAAGTGAAAAGTGCATATTTTTTGGATATTCTGAAGACGTAAAAGGTTATATAATTCTTCAACCACATTCAAATGATGTAATCATTAGAAGAGATGTTGAATTTGATGAAAATCTCTTGGCCTGTGAGCCTAACTCGACGGTTGTGCCTTCCTTGGCCCGTGAGCTTGATTCGACGGTTATTCCTTCTTCTACTTCCAACTTCCTTGAAAGGTTTCCAACTATGGTTTTTGATGATGACAGTGAGGATGAAAATCCACCTCTGCCTGCTCATGTTCCTCTCATTGCATAAACACAATTGCTTCCTCGATGGGTCCATTCAACATGTGAAGCAGCTGCTGATCTTGTCGGTGATCCTAGAGATCAACGTTGAACATGTTCTCAGTTTCAGTGAACCTCTTCCCTTTTGGCTCAGGTTTCAGAGAGTCATGATCAAGAAATTTTTGCAGAAGCTTTAGGAAATCCATACTGGGACACAGCTATGGATAAACAATATCGTTCCTTAATGGAAAATGATACTTGGGATCTTGTACCTCTTCCAAAAGGAAGAGAACTTGTCAGATGTAAATGGGTCTATATCACTAAGTATGCATAAGATGGAAGTGTTGAAATACTTAAGGAAAGGTTAGTTTCCAAAGTTTTTTTCCAAGTTGAAGGGATTGACTACAATAAAACCTTTTCTCCTATTGCAAAAATGAACTCCATCCATCTTGTTCTTTCCCTTGCAGGATTACTTAACTAGGAATTCCATCAAATGGACGTCAAGTCTTCATTCTTACATGGTGATTTACAAGAGGAAATTTACATGGAACAACCTCTTGGATATGTTCATAATAACTATGGGCTTGTCTGTCGCCTTAAGAAATCCTTATATAGCCTTAAGGAAGCTCCTAGAGCTTGGTATACCAAAATAGATAGCTTTCTACTTGACATTGGTTTTTCTATATGTCATTCTGACCCCAATGTCTATACCAAGAAAGAAGGAAACCATTTCATCATACTTGTTCTTTATGTTGATGATCTTATCCTTACTGGTAGTGACCCTAAGCCTTTAACACATGTGAAATCCAGTCTTAAGCAAAATTTTGAAATGTCAGACTTAGGACATTTGTATTATTTTCTTGGTCTCCAAGTGTTGCAAACCAAATAAGGAATCTTTCTTTCCCAGTCTAAGTATACTTGTGACCTTCCTCATCGCTTTCACATGGAATATTGTAAACCATACCCCTCTCCCTTCCAGTCTGGAGTCAAACTTTCTACCACTTGTACTTCACTTGAAGTAGATACCATCTTGTATCGTCAGCTTGTTGGTAGTCTCTTATAACTGACTCATTCCCGTCCTGACCTTTCCTTTGTCATTGGTCGTGTTTCCCGTTATATGCAAACACCTCATGAAAGTCACTGGAAAGAAACAAAAAGAATACTTCAATATATTCGAGGTACAATTCAGTTTGGGATTCATTACAGTACAGGGGGGAACCTTTGTTGGTTGGTTTCACTAATTTAGATTGGGTCAGCGATCCTGATGATCGAAAGTCTACTGTAGGTTATGTTTTCAGTCTGGGATCTGGACCTGTCACTTGGGATTGTAAGAAACAACAAGCTCTTTCTCTTTCTTCAGCAGAAGTAGAATATAGAGTTGTAGTTAATGCTAACCAGGAAGCTTTATGGCTTCGACAAATCCTTACAAAGTTTGGATTCGAGCAGCAGTAGCCTACTCCACTTTGGTGCGACAATCTAAGTGCCATCAAGCTCACCAAAGATCTAGTTCTACATCAATGCAGCAAACACATTGAGATACATATGCACTTCAGCAAAAATCTTGTTCATGATCGTGTTCTTGAAGTGCTCTTTTTCCCTACAGATGATCCACTTCTAGACATATTCACCAAGTCTCTTACAGAAGAAAAGTTTTATAAACTTTGATCTATGTTAGGAGTTCAGGAACTTTCCATTAAGGGGGGATAGGCTCTAATGCCTCCTTCCTTCTCCTAACAGTGTTACTTTTGAAAATCCTTCAATCCTATCCCAAGTTGTTATTAAGGGGGGATGTTAGGATATTTAGACACTTAGGATCTAGTTAAGATAAAGTTGTGTAATATATCCATTAGGTAAAGTGTGTTTCTTTAGTATGCATTTGTAAATATTTAATCTGACGGTCATGATATGTTCTAGACATAGAGTGATCTGACGGTTCAACTTCTCTTAGATCATACCTACCCTTGATCCATGGCTCAACACCCGATCGGTTCATGATATCTATTTAAAGAGAATGGAGGGTCCTTGGTTATTTGATTGATTATGAGAAGCTCATTTGTAACTTTATTTCTTTTGCATAATAAACTGCCTCACGTAGCTATTTGGTTGGGGTCATGGAGTGTTTCCCTCTAGAGCGTTTTAACCACGTCAAAACATTGGTGTGTTGATCTATGATATGTTTGTGCGAGTGGATTCTCTTGGTGTTTGGACTTTTGGTGTTAAAATCTGAGAGAGAGAAACATTCCATGGCCCCAGCCAAATAGCTACTTAAGGTAGTTTATTATGCAAAAGAAAGAAAGTTACAAATTATCTTCTCATAATCGATCAACTAGCCGAGGACCCTCCATGCTCTTTAAATAGAGATCATGGACCAATCAGGTGCTAATCCATGGATCAAAGGTAGGTATGATCTAAGAGAAGTTGAACCGTCGGATCACTCTAAGTTTAGAACATATCGTGACTGTTGGATTAAATATTTACAAATGCATACTAAAGAAACACACTTTACCTAACAGATATATTACACAAGTTGATCTTAACTAGCTCCTAAGTGTCTAAATATCCTAACAGATTGGCCTTCAAGTCGGTCTTTCGGTCGAACGAATATAATTGATGCCATTGCTTCAATCTCGTTGCTCAATGCTTCAAGATTTGCATAGGTTTAGAATGTTTGCACAAAAATAATCTCTTGCGCGCCCTTTCTCTAATACCATGTCAATGTTTGAGCAATAATGAAATATTCTTTAACTTTAAAAAATTTTGATAATAAAATGCGGTGCACGTAGATCTCAAAAATAGTTCAAACACACAAATAATTCAATCCAAAAGACACAAGATGTACCCTAGGAAAAACCTCAAAATATGGAGGATGAAAAACCCGACAATCCTTTGAGTATGATAGATAATTATGGAGAATTATTTACAACACATGAGAAAATTTCCTGATCAAAGATATCAAAGAAGCACTAGAGAATAGAGATCACCTGGAACACTATCTCAGCCTTTCCAAGTGTACAACACTTTAATAACAAGCATATTCAGTCATACAATGAGAGGTAGTGAATGGTTGCATGTCTTTGTGCACTATGAACACTGTGTGCACTATTATCACTACCCTACATTAACCTTTTGCACCTTCCTTGACTTGGTGCCAAATTGTGACCTTCAAATTCTCTCCCATGCAGAAGATATGTGCCTTCCTTTAACGGAATGCGAACTGGTTGAACTAAACTAAACTAATTGAATTGAATGTGAATTGATTGAACTAAACTCAATCATCAACTAACTGCTTGACCATTAGTTAGGAGTTTAACAGAATGTATTTAGTGCTTCACAATTAGTGCCATCCATGAACAAATACTTTGTATAAATCAAGGAGTAGATTCCTTAATTGAATGGAACTTGTTTTTCCACAGCTTAGACTTAACAGATGTCTTTGCCATTCAAGCTCACTGAAGTTATGACATGGAAATTCGAATCCTTACTCTATCTCTATCCTCATCTCATTTATCTTTAATTAATTTTTTCATGGTAGATATGTGTTTAATTAATTAATCATCTTTATCATATCATACTTAGAATAAATGTTCCATACTAATGATAACATGTATTACCCTGGGTCATATAGTCATATACTAAAGTAATTCACTCTATGGGTAGTTAATCCCTAGAGGAGACTTATAGCACCTAGTGACCATGACTAGCAATACATCACATAACATATCCACATGACCTGATACAACAAAAGTATAGACTTTGATTCAATACAAGTCTACAGTATTGATACAACACAATACCAGTATTGATACAACACAAGGCCAAACTTGATACAACAAAAGACTCCAATATTTATACAACACAAGATTCTGACCTTAATACAACACAAGATCATGATCTTGATACAACACAAGATCACAATACAAGCATATTTCATTAATAGGACTTGATACAACACAATGTCCTAGCTTGATACAACACAAGCTTCCTTAACTTAATGCAACATAAGTTCCTGACTTAATACAACACAAGTCCATTAACTTGATACAACACAAGTTTCTGAACTTGATACAACACAAATTCCAGACTTGATACAACACAAGTCTTTGGAGAATGACTCCTAATGCTGTACATTTAACATTAACCTCATGCACAAGTCTAGAAAGTATTTGAAAAAATATATAGATCTTTCTCATTTAATAAAAATAGTCATCAACACTCATATTTAGTGTTTCTTTAAAGGGAGAACTTGTTAGGATTATAATCCTCCCTTTTCCAATTTGGTCAATTATGTCTAAATCAGGAGTATATCTAAATCATGAGTCCTTTCACTCTATTTTTTGTCACTAACTCAATTGGGTCCACTTGGCCTAATTGGGGCACATGTACAAGTTACTAAAGTGTGGGGAACACTAATTGAGGCCAACTGCCATTGATTGCACATGCATGCATCAGTTTAGGATCCTCTTAGATCAATCCCTACAAATTAGGAGCCACTGGGAGTGCTGACACCAACCTCCATTAGTTGAGTTCAGTTGGTGACTAGTCAAGCTCAGTTAGGAGTCAGTTGCATTTAGTTCTAGTCCTCTACATCCATTTCTACTCAGTTAGCGCTAGGTTTGCATGGATACATGCAGATGAGGCGCATTCTCTCACCTACCACAATCAGTTAACTATTAACTAACAATTAAGACTGAATAAGACACTTGAGTTGGGTTGTTGAACTCTGATGGTGATTTAGACATGTCCTATTTACCTTGGAGTTAACTAGAGTCTAACCAATTCAAATTTCCTCACATGGATTCGAATTGCATGTGGATATTTAGCCATTGTACTACATTGTAATTAACTATCTAATTACTTTTTGATTAATGAAAGCATTCACAGTTGCCAGCTATTTTTGCACTGTTTCATTCTTCAATTGCTGAGTAAATTGTGTGATCTATCTTGTGATTTGTGTGTTTTTCCATATATATATGTGCTCAATTTAATATGGTATCAGATCCTCAGTGGACAAGGCACTTCTCTTCCTCAGATCTCCTACTGCATAATTTTTTGAGCAAAATTGCTCCTTCCAGCACTGCACCAGAGGCGGAGAATTTACCACTTAATATCCCAAGCAAAGGAATTGTTGATCAGGATTTCTTGATTAACTAATTTGGGTGTGAATAAAATTCCAAAAGTGAAGGATATACGACCTTATGGTGCCTCTTGTGTGTTTTTGCAGGTACAACTTCGAATGGATTCATTCGTTACTCTTCTCACTCTATCCACAAACTATTCAGAATGGAAGATGAAGATGATTGTGTCTCTGAAGAGAGAATATCTCTATGATGTTTCTATTGAACTTGGTGAAGAGTCCTATGAGAGAGAGATTGACTGGCTGAATGAATGTGATGGAGCTTTTGGAACAATAGCACTGGCTCTTTCTCCTAGCTTGCGCTACCTCAGTATATCTATTGAATACGCAAAGGATCTCTAGACAAGATTGGGAAGAACCCTTGGAATTATTGATGAGGATCACAATAGCACTTTGGAGAGCACATCTAGCACCATAAGCATTCTTGATCCAAAATTCTCGGTCTCCACTCTCTCTAATGAAGTTGTTTAAGATGAAGAAGAAGCAGAATCTTCTACATAGTCAATTCGAATTGAAGACATCCTCCTTGCAGTGACTCCTTCTCCTGATGCTCCAGAAGTTTATGAGATCTCTGATATCTCATCTCCTCATATGGATAATACATAATAAGATAGTTGAATCTCTGATATTGAATAAAAACACTGTTTCACTTCCATGCAAACATTCTCCAATGATTTTCCTTCGAATTCTGTGCAAAATTTGGCAGTAATTGCTTCTGAAAGTGAAGATGAATTTGATTTCTCTCCCTATAATGTTGCTTCTGGCATGAAAATATGTAATACCTTGGATATTTTGGAAAAAATATCAGATTACCAGAGTGATCCATTCTCTCCCCATGATCTAGATCTTCCAGCAAATTCCTGCAGGATTGTATGCACCACAATTTAGAATTTTGAAGAAGAAGAAAACTGTGCATCTACCGTCTTGGTAGACCACACTCTTGGATATGATATGATATTATTTGGATCTGATTTGATATTTCTTGGTTCAATATTTTAGGTTCATAAGATTTCAGTACTACTTGTAGCCGTTCTCATCAATTTTGTGAAGAAACAAGTACCGCAAGTCTCCTTCAAAACTGTTGTTGGGGATTTGATTTTGTTTCACAGTTTTGGATCTAATATGAACCTATTTAGATCTGATTTATTTTCTGATCTGATATTATTTTCTTCAAATTTTAAAATCCAAGAGCTTTCAGTCATGCTTGTAGCTTCTCTCACCAATTTTGGTGTGAAAAATCAAGTAACGCAATTCTTCTTCAAATTCGCTGCTGGGGATTTGGTGTTAGTTTCCTCTAATGAGGTTGCTGATATTTTATTTTGTGAATCATTATTTATTTATGAAGCTATATAATATTATGAATCTCAATCATTCGCTCTCCACAGTCCCAGGGATTCTCTACCTTTGGTCACGTGCTCATCTCCTCACAGAACTAGTAAAGAGGAAGACATTCTGCATCCTCCTGGACACTTGCTCCTAACACTTGGGGATGATTTTACCACTCATGTTTTGCTGTTCATGGATTCAAAATATCAGTTTATTGAGTGTTCCTCACATGGTTTCAATCCTCAAGAACCTTTTCTCACTTATCAGTTGATTTCAGTTGCTCTACATGGGTCCAGTTTTCATCCTGCAGCTGTCTATATTTATGATTTAGTTGAGAATATTAATCTTCTTCCAAAGAGGAAGATTCCACCAGACATAATTGTGGAGAATTTCACATGCCAGGCCCCAGGATACCTCTACACAAAAGAACTAGTTTGATCCTGATTCTACCTGCTTAGTTAGAGGGGGGGCTTTTTTCCCAAGTGGTTTTTTCCCTGACTCCTTTTATTAAGTAGTTAGAGTTACTTTACTTGTTGCAATGGGTGACCTATGATCTTAGTTACCAGGGCCCAAAAATTTTCCAAGTTAGCATTCAGGGGGGGCGTTAGGATTATAATCCTCCCTTGTCCAATTTGGTCAATTATGTCTAAATCGAGAGTTCTTTCACTCTATTTTTAGTCACTAACTCAATTGGGTCCACTTGGCCTAATTAGGGCACACATACCAATTACTAAAGTGTGGGAAACACTAATTGAGACCAACTGCCACTGATTGCACATGCATGCATCAGTTTAGGAGCCTCCTAGATCAATCCCTACAAATTAGGAGCCACTGGGAGTGCTAACACCAACCTCCATTAGTTGAGTTCAGTTGGTGACTATTCAAGCTCAATTAGGAGTTAGTTACATTCAATTCTAGTCCTCTACATTTAGTTCTACTCCGTTAGCGCTAGGTTTGCATGGCTGCATGTAGGTGAGGCTCCTAGGTCAAAATTGCTCCAACTAGTGTTCTTTCATAACTTACAGTCTCTCTGCTAGCTCCTTTAGATGAGGACAACAAAAAAATCCCCAACATTATCCAAAGGATCCAAAGCTTCAGCAAAAAAGGGAAACAATGGCATGATTGGGGGAACCACACAAACTTGTACCTCAAACATTAGTAACTACCATAAAATGTGTTGCTTTGAAAAATCCCATCAAGAGAGTTTTTAACTAAACTACAAATATTTTGAGGATTCTCACCAAAACAAAACAAAAATCCTTCAAACCTAGCTTGATCTCATATTTCAAAAGTTATGGAGGAACCAAAAAACATACAATCAACTTAATCATGCCTTCTCTTCCAGTGGATAAATATGAGGTAACAAAAAATGTTTCTAAACACCTAAAGAAACATGCTAACATTCCACAAAGAACATATTCTTAAATCTTCCAAAAATGTTGTTAACACATCTCGATAACCATTGGACACACCTTTTGTTGAACACTCCTTTGACCTTTATACCAATAGAATCTTTCTTTGGTCTAAATTGAGTATATGAGGCACATATGTAGTGGAATGAGTGAACATAAGAAACTCTTTGTATGATGTAAAAACATCCTCCACAAAATGGATAGTTGTTTCTCACCTGTGTTTTCTAAATGCTTTCTAGCTCTTGAAGATGGTTCTTTTGAAATACCAGAAAGGAAATACTTTTCAGCATGCCATTTAAATAGAGACATTTTTGGTATTATCTTCTTTCTTCCAATGGTGACATCTATTTCTTTCTATGTTAACATACCCTCATCCATAACATCAACCAATACAACATCCATGTAATTAAGACAAACCATTTCACCTTTTAAATTATGACTTGAGGAAAGGTATTTACTCGTATTTTTGGACACTGATATCTGATCCAACTCATCAACAAGTCTGGAGGAATAACATAGTAACCAAGGGACAAATGCTAACCATTGCTATGCGAAAAGAAAATAATTTCTCATAATGTTGGGTGATGCAACAAGACATAAATGTAATGAACCACTGTAATCACAGGCTTAACTTCATATGTTTCTAAAAAATCCAGTGCATGCTTGAGTGATGAAAACATCTCATTCCCAACTGCTTGAAATGCATTTGCAATTTGGAAATCCAAATTAGTTGCTATTTCTGGTAAAGATTCTTCTAAACTTATTAAGAATAATATAGTGCCCTTTTGTCTCATTAACTATCTGATAAGAAATGCCCAAGAATGAGTTGAATTTTTTTTCAAGCACATCCATAACCATTTTATTTGATTTTTTCAACATTTCTAAAGGGTCATTCATGCACACTAAAATTCAAAATTTCTATGCGCCTTCTCTTTTGTTTTGCAACACTAGCCTCATCTATTCTAATTTAACATCAATCCTTTGTCATAATCTTTGGAACCTGGAAGTGATTCCCTTTATGACACAATGAAAATGCTGAATTTTCAAGTAGTACTTGAATGTTTGGACATGTGTTCTATCTGGGATGATATACTTCCCTCAGATGAAGTTTTCCTAGAGTATATGATAGAGTTTGACACTCTTTAGGATGTTGAATCAGTTGCAATAGTATTTATTCCCTATTTGTATGTTGATTCTAACATTGGTACTATTGAGTCTTTCAACTCTCCCATATAACTGCAAGTCGGTGTTCCTGCTAAGTTTGATCATATTTGTAAAAAAAATTGTTCCTATGACGATGAGTTTGTTCCTGTAGACTCCATCACTTCTTTCAACTTTGATATTCCTCTCGAGTTTGATCTTGTTGATTGTAGGTTCTCACGCATTAGCACTATAGAGTCTTCACTGGTTAACTCTACCTTGATTATGCCTGTTATTGAAGATAGTGAGGTTGAAGGTATTTCTACCAAAGTGACCTATATCATATCTTTCTTTTCAAATTTTTGGATATCATCTTGGTACTATCATTTCTTTGCAACATGAATCTTAGATGGATTCATGGTTGATTCCTAGTCTTTTTTGACATATTGATCAATCCCTTCATGTATATTCAAAAACTTGCATATAGGTTTAGGCTTCCCCTCTATTATGATGCATTTGAACCTTTTTCCACTTGAATTCACCTTAGGGTCGAACAAGTTGGATATTGATGTGTTATCCATCTTTATATGCACTTTGCACTAGTCTAACAACAACACCTACCTAACATGGACCATCGTAGTAAGCACCCTTATTCAATTTTGGTGCACATACTGAGTTTTTCTCATAGGATCATAAGCTTCCTTAGATTTAACATGACTTTGAGAAGAAGCCACATGATTTTCTTTCTCAGATATTTTTGGCCATTTCCTATAAGGGTCTTATTTTTGTGTTTAAGTTGTAACTGTGTTTGCATTTGCCTCACTTGTGCTCATGAGCCTGATGCCAACTTTCATGATTTTATCTCGTTATATCAACCCTCATCTTTGATCTCATCATCTCTAAGTCCTGTATCATTTTTCCTTTGCAACTTGACACCTTTTATCCAAAGGAGACATACCTTGAGTGTCCTTATCTTTCTCACGTTCCTTGCACTATGCACATGTTTGTTCCTTGTGCTTAGAACTAGTTCCTCTTGCCCCTAACACTTGTTTCCTCCCATTATGAACATTCTTCCATCCCTCCTTCTAGCTCTTTAAAAATAGAAAAAGGTTATGATTATTCTTTCATCCCTCCTTTGAGCTCATAAAAAAAAATGAGGCCACGAGTTGAATTTTCAGACTCGTTAAACCTTTAGGGAAAAGGTATATATGGAGCCCTCTTTAATATCGTTTCAGACTTCTTAAAATTTAAAAGATTGGTGAGTGATCTTGTTCCTATCATACTTGTTAAATGACTTGAAGGACCATCCACCTAATATAGTTTAACCATTTTCCGGACCTTATGGATTATTTACACAAAAATGAATACTCTAGTTCATTGTGGCTATAATAGTTCTCCCTTGTTTTGGTTTAACCCTTTTTCGAACTTAGGGGACTAACTTTACAAAAAAGGAACATTTCGAGTCTCCTTTAAGCTCTTTTTTTGACTCCGTAAAAATGAAAAGATCATTGACCTGTTTGTTTCTTTCAATCTTGTTAAAGGATATGAAAGATCATATATCTGATATACGTTTACCCTTTTTTCAGGACGAATGGACTACTTAAGAAAAATGCATACTCTTGTCATTTTGCTCAAAAGTGTTCACCTTTGTAGTGTTTTATTCCTTTTCATACCTAGGAGACTAAATGTACAAAAAAGACAAAACCTGGAGTCTTATTTAAGTTTTCCAGACTCTATAAAATTCAAAAAATGGGGATCCTTAACTAATTTGGGTTTAAGAAAAATCCATGGGATAGTTCCTTATCGAGCATACTTCTATCTCTTTTTCGAGCTCGTTAAAAAATGAAGAAGGTACTTAAAAATAGAAAAGAGAAGGGAAGGATATCAAATGTCTCTCGATATAATGTTAGCAAGTCCTGTTATCCTTGAAGAAAGCACTAGTTTGAGTCTCTCAACAGTCGGGTTCTAGTTTTTTGCCTTAGGATAAAACCTAATCTCAGAGTTATTACTCCTAGAATTTATTGCTCTTCCAATTATATGGAGAATATGTTAATGTCTCCTACATTGCATATTTATATCATTGGTCCCTTTGTGTCTCAAGTTTCCTAAGTCACTATTGTTTCGTGCTCATTGTTCAATGATATAACCTATGTCGACCATTCTGCAGTTTCCTTGACCTCATGTGTCGGCCATTCCGTGGTGCCAGTCCTTCAAATCATGTCTTCAGTATTTTGTTTTGCAAAAATTTGTCCCAACTCCAAGTCAAATTAGTCTTTTTTTTTCCTTGCGTTGGATGATGGAGGATGCCTTAATTCCTCCCTTCCAATGGTTCTCTTCCCATCGACTTGAACTCATCTTTCTCTAGGAAGGATATTTAGAGCTTCCAGTTGTCCCTCAGGGATTGCAATCATCAGTGGTAGTTTCCCTTGCCATTGGGTAGTAGGAATACATAAATGTCTTCTACTCGATGGATTCTTCAAGTGTTCGATTTCAAGACCATCTATTCACACCTATTAGAATTTACTAGGTACCATGGGGCCCATTTTCATTATTGGTGGTTTCCCTTGCGTTTGTTAATGGTCTACTCCATTGAACGGTAATCAAATGATATCCCCCATGTTCAACTTCAACTTATATACTCGCATGGTTAGGATTCATACCTTTAGGCGGTTTGGATTGAAGACCTTGGGCCAATATTAGCATCGTCATTTTTTTCTATTGCTCTAGTTGTGCAAGACTGTGTCACACCTTATATGACACATGTTGAGACATAGATCCACTTTTTTCTATTTGTGGCCATGATTAGTTGTTGGGAATGGATCCACTTTGTTCATTTGTGGCAATGACTCATTTATATGTTGTTAGAATTTTGATGGTTATACAATATCTTAAAACATTTAGCATCATAACATCATAACTGTATGCAAAGAATCAGTGAAAGAAAGACAAGAAAAACCACATAAGAGAACATATATTTTTATATTGGGGATCCCTCATGGGGGAAAAAACCCAGCAAAACTTCCTCAATACATAATTTGATCAAGTATAGTGTAAGACCCTAATAACAAGAATATAAGATCCCCTTCCATAGTAGAATTCTTCTTCTTCTCTCTCCCTCCCTCCCTCTCTCTCTCTCTCTCTCTCTCTCTCTCTCTCTCTCTCTCTCTCTCTCCTTCTCTCTCTCTTGCACAACTGCTTGAGTGAGAAGTGTGTACAAATGAGGGAGGGCATCTACCTATTTATATTCTTCAGTTGGGTGAATTGTTGGTCCAACATGCCTGACTTCTGGACCTTACTGAGACGATCTCTCCTAGGGAGACTCAAAAATACATTTTATATAATACTTTTGTGGGTACTATTTCCCCAACTTACAATGAAGGTTTTACCTCATGATTTTTACATGACCAAATACATCAAGGACATCTCCAAATGGAGGAATACAATACAAGTAGAACAAAATATCTTTCGAGGTTACATTTCTTTCAACATATCTCATATGGAACCACTTTGTATTTTGTGTGGCCATGATAGTTACATCAATTATACATATGTTGGATCTGCCTTGTATGTTTATGGTGATCATTTGTACATGGACATATATGTCCCAGGGTTAAGTTTGTTTGACATCCTTTATTTTCGGGTACATTATTGAGACTGATATTCTTGGATTTTTTGGGTTTCTTGAATCCACACCCCATTTTGTTTATAATGTATTTTTTCCATCACGTTCCCTTCTAACCTCATACATTAGGGGGCATCTGTTATATCCCAAATCGACGGTTCTCTATTCATGAATACACTTTCATGATGTTGTTATGATGATGACACTTCATGAAGCTATTGTTTCTCACACAAAAGGAAATTATGGATGGAAGAGCCTTATTTTAGTATTTAGCAGTGTGGCCTTAACTTATTCACTAACTATTCAGCAATTAGGTAACTTGTGACCATAGTTGGAGCCCAAAACACCTCTAAAAATCCCTAAAAATGAATTTTTTTCTCTGAAAATGCCCGTTTCACTTATCCCACCAGTGTTTTCCTCTTGTACATGCAGGTTTCCTGTGTCCCAAGGGCACGTGTCACACAAGTTTCCTTTTTCCCACCAGTTTGTTTCTTAAAAATACCAAAAAATATAAAAAAACTCGAATTTAGGGTAGTTTGAGTGGTTTTGGAAACTTCCTTCCTGGTTACAACTGACTTCTCCCGTTGTAAATTATCTCCTTTAACTATGAAAGAAAGGAAGATGAACCATGAAGGGGACCCTTTTGGATAAGTAAGGTTATGCTGGAGAAATTACGCCTCCATCCCCTATTGCTTTGTGCATGTAGTATCCTATGCCAAGCATATTTGGAGATTAGTTGGGTGTGTTGGAGAAGAGAAGTAAGGAGATCCAAATTCAAGGTTTTGTGAGGTTCTAGAATATAAAGAAGGTATTATTGTAGTTTTTTATGCTATTAATAAAAGAATTGACATCTTTCCCTTCCCTAACAATTGTGTTCATTCTTGTCTCAGATTTGGTTACATGTTGATGCTCATTTGATTACATAGTTTATTTCTCTGTTTTATTTGAAATTAAACATATTTTTGTATCCAAATGTTTTGAGGAAGGCATTGGAGTGTTTTGCGGGTTCTTTTATTGAAGATGAGCACATCTCAAAGATTCAAGGAAAGCTTGGACCAACCTTCGTATAACAATGCATATTGTTCCCCTTCCTAAGCCCTTTATATGTTTTACTTTCATCCTAATTGATAATCAACAGTATATTTTGTGTTAAACTAGGACTTAGATGTCTTCTTCTGCAACCCCAGTGACCTTAACACTAGTCATAGGATAAATTTCCAGCCAACATGAGCCTCCTACAAAATTCCTGCTTTGGATTGAATTGTTGCCTCCCTCCTTCAAGAGAAAGATAATCTTTCACAAATGGGCCTCAAAAGTGATTGCACTTGCAGCCAATGAGGGGAATAAGTGTGCAAGAAAGCATAATCCCCCATACAAAAGAAAAAAGGAGAAAAAACCAAGGATTTCTCATTAAGAATTTGACTCTGATGATGGTAAGACTAAAGAGGAGCAACAATGGTTTCCTTACTACAAAAAAGGACATGTTGTGGCCACAACATCCCACCTACTTTTATTTACTTTGGAATAGAAAAGTATCCCCCACCCCCAAGCAAAATGTTGGTTTTGTGAGTACGGCCTAAACTGATTTGTTAATAATGACTAATCTAAATGAAGTCTAACTGCCATAATGTATGTTGAGACCCTTATGATGGCAGCATTTGCTAACCTTGAATAAGTAACATGAGCTATTGAATCTAGCTTCTTCACCCTCTACTGGCATCTTGCTTTGACGCGACTAGTTGAAATGCCAATATCATGATCTTGTTCTATGCACCTAACCCTCCTATACACAATCCATAACCATTGTCTCCCAATCTTTGCTTGTGACCTCGCTCGTCAAAACTGCATGGAAACAATTAAGCCAAAATAAGCCGCTCTACTCTTGTATATGTTGTAAGTTGTCGATTATGCTATTGAATCGATTACATCTTTAGAAAGGCTATTTCATTGACGATTGAAGCCTTGCATAACTCAATCAATGCGTGCCACAACTTCATTCGAGTCACGATTAACATGTCTCATGAACTATATGCTTTGTCTTTTTATCTCAATCGTAAGTGGTTTTTCCTCAGATTAATCCTCTCTCTAAGCTCGAACAATCTTTTTATGACATTTATTGTTCATTGGTTGACTTAGAACCATTTCTAAGAGCAACTCGATCTTCCAATCGTTGTTGAGCATAAGATGAACCAGATGATCAATTGGTATAATTCGAGAACTAAAATATTTTAACTAGTGTTGTCGAGTGTCAACCCTTGCTAACAAACTAAAAGCCTATATAATATAGATACGGAGAACCTAACAGAATCAATTTTGGGTGAGCCATTTGCAAGCATGAGGCCTCAACTTTAATTAAAAAATGCATTCACACATATTTTGAGGTTCAATGAAAATCATAATTATATCTCAAACTTCGCCAATTTTTATGATCCCATCGTTACAAATCAAATGCACTCACAAATTCAATTCCAAGACCTAGAAGTGCCAAAACACTACTTACAATTTCCTAACAAACCTAGCCATCAAGCCAATTTGCTTAAGAAAATTTACCCCTCCGAATAAAAGTCGCCATGCAACTAAAATTTAATATCCATGTTCAATCTGATACTTCATTGTACTACCCCAAAAAAATCATTAAAACAAAATTTAATAACCCAAGCCTTTCTAGCACTTTCTGTCCTTGGAATCCACCCGTCTTTTGTCCTCGTGCCGATCAAAATTATGCATGCTAAGTTCCGAAGGTTTGAAAAATATCCCAACATCACACTATATCCCTTAGATTTACAATGGAATGAATTTTAAAATAAAAGGGATGTATTAGCGTGACCCATTGTGGGGATAAACAAATGGTGCTTCCATGGCATGATATTTGTGATGCATTAAGAGGCTAAGAGGCTGCAGTAAATCCAATATTATCTACAATTGACACCATGGATCTCCCCAACACTTGTGTAAAAGAAGCAATATTATCGTATTCATCTCACCAATAACTACAAAACAACCAAAATATTGAAGAGTTATGGATGAAGCAATCTCCTCCGTTTTCATTGGAAATGTGAATAACAAACACTTGTCATGTGATTGATTGTGCATTCACATGAATTGATTGATGGTAAATAAAAGAGAACACATGCATTAATGAAACTCTAATAAGGAAACCCATGTTTAATACAATAATTATAAAAGGAAGCCATTCACAAGTCACTCAGATATGTGGCTTGTGCTGTGGATATATGTTTTAGGAGTTGTTGTTCCCGTGATTTTATTTGTTTTTTAAAATTATATTTGACTAGTTTTTCTTTTTTCTTTTATAATATATATTTTTAATTACATTTTATTTCATTTTATTTAGTTTTGGTTTTATTATTTAATAAAATTAATTAAATAACCTAAATAAAGTTAATAGGAAGTATTTTTTATTTTTTGAGAAAATCTAAGCCCAAAGAAAGAACACAAAATACCACAATGCGAACTAAGAAGACACTTCAAGAGGTCTTGATAAAAAATGATCTCAAGTCATGAAACAAAAGGAAACATTTTCATTGTCGGCAAGCAATGCTCTTTGGTCATTGGTCAAGATGAAGAGAAACACATACACATATTTTCATGGCCGAAAACGATGACACTTCGCATTCAATGGAGTGGAGTCACCCTGCATCAAGATCAACTTAGGAAACATAATGAATAAACTTCATCGATGAAGCTAACGGAAACATTACAACATGAAGCACTACACCACGTTCAAGAAGATCGAAGAACAATCGAGAAAAGGGTAGATTAAGGAATGGATATGGAAGCCTCAAATGATTAGTTCACTATGTCAGATTTCATGTATTGAAAGCTTATCATCCATATCGATGGAGGAAATATCCATAGTAAGAGATCAATAAAGTCACCATGCCACATATCCATAGTAAGAGATCAATAAAGTCACCATGCCACATGAGGACAAATTTCACTAGGTGACAAATGTAAGGATACAATTTTACATATTGGATATTATTTATAAATATATATATTTGATAATTAAATTGATGTCTTTACAATAGAAATGGCCACGTATAAATATGGCCTATTGGTAGTGACATGTATCAATAGACATGTCGCTTAATAATTAGTAATTAATTATCCTAACTAATAAATGCATTATGAAATATCACTCATAATAACCAATTAGGTTTAGTACAAGTCATGTGATCTTGAAAATATTCGACCATGAATCTTATGTAAAGAGCGCTTAATTTGAACTTCTTAAATGTTTGATTAGTTGTAACTTCATATGGTTGTTGTGCTTGACAGAATTCCCTTTGAGAAACACATAGGTCTGATCGAAGTTGACAAAGGAACTCTTACCACAAATAATGGTACCATGGTTTAATAATTCTTGAAATAGTTGGTCACATTTCCATTCAAATTTCTTCATGCATATAATTCTGTAGATAAAACCATAATGACTATAGGGAGTATTCTTCTGAGAATCTGATATCTTCATGATTAACTTGTGTCGACATGTTGAACCTTGGTATTTTTGCATGCTTTTGTATGGCACTGATTAATATCTGAAATATAGATTCTTTAGTGTCGATCGATGGATATTCAGGCATGGTTGAATATTTAGTTACAGTTGTTATGCTCTTTTTATATGTCGTGGAAACTACTGACAACTTACTTAATTCATAATGATTGGTTAAGGATCCTTCATTTGTTGTTTTGTGGCATACTGTTAAGGATGAAGCACCTTTTAATGTATTTATTTCATCCATTGGGGTTTGATTAAAAATCTTTAAATGATTTATTTCTCGTCTTTATCTAATGATCTCGTCTCTTGTTATTCCTTGGGAACTATTTGACCTCAAACATACTGAATTGCAACAACCTATAAAACGTTTATATCTTCATGTGTCGAAGGATCTTCTTCTATACTCTAGGATTTATCGCTATCCTCTACATCTTTTGTTTCATTGTCGGTGTTATTGTCTTTATTATCATGTCCTTCGGTTTGGTTTGAGTTATGAGCCAAGCTTACAATCCAACTTTGTTTTGGAGCTTCACGAGTTATTTTCACTGATTTTATGGTTGTGTAGGCTGGACGATTTATACGACTCATTTCTATTCCTTGTGTAAAGATGCAACAAATTTCTGGAACTTGTGCATGATTCTGCATCTTATACTTTGAACGGTGGTTATGGTTAGGCATTGTTTTTTGTGTCTTGTACTTCAAACGATGATTCTTATCCTTCTTTATGTATGATGCCCTGAACCTTCTATGAGGGGGAATGCAAGGCATCAATATATGTGTTTTTTGTTCTGGCATAAGTGCATGAGTCATTGAGAGCTGTGCTTTATCAATATCATCTAAAGTTTATTCCTTCTCTTCTATGCTTGAAAATACATATGGCATGACTGCTTCCTCATCTTTTAACTGAATTGAGGAGTAGAATGCATGCGCATCAGATTGTTCCTTGTCCACATTCTTCTTCTGGCCGTTGTATTATGAGCATTTTCAATTCTTCAACTATTTTTTTTATGTCTTCATGAAGAACTTGCAGCGCCACGTTGATATCCGATATTTTTGCTTCAAGCTCTGTGGTTTTTATTTCTTTAATCTCCCATTTTAAATCCTTTTTAACTTCTTGAGTTATTTTATTTCTTTTAAAAAACCCATAAACGTGTACATCGAAGATCATTTTGTATCTTCAATTTTTTTTAATAATTATTATTATTATTATTATTATTATAAATTATATATATTTTTTATTTGAAATTTATATTATAATAATTATTATTATTTAACAATAATAATAATAATAGTATATATATATAAATAAAGAGAGAGAGAATGGATGAAGGAAGCAATGGGGAAGGAAACAGAGCAGAGGAGCTGGGTAGCGTGTGAGCAGGTGGGAGCTCAAGTAGGTCGGCGACTTTTGGACTTTCTAGAGGAGGGAAGTGCAGGGATGATCGTGCAGCACGAGGGGGATCCATTTGAAACTTGGAGCATGTTTAGCAAGAGAGCGTGACTAGCTAGTGTTAATGGTGATGGTGGGTGGCTGGTTGTGAGCAGGTAGGAGTTCGTCGATGTGCAAAGAAATGGGAGTATAGAGCGTGCGTAGTGGCGAGATAGTGTCGGGACAAGCCTGATAGGGCGTGTAAAAGGAGATTGGGACAGGCCTGATAGCATGAGGCCGCAACTGCAGCGAGAAGGATGGTGGTGGGAGAGGTGTGAGAAAGTGGAGGGGAGCGATGGAGTTGAGAGGAGAGCCGACGAGTGGAGGATGCGATGAGAAGGAGCGCACAAGAGGATGAGCAGTGGTAGGAGGATGAGCAGCGACAGGGAGTGCATGAGGGTAGTTGAAACTGGCGTGAATGGGAAAAAGAGTGGGGGGTGCGATAAGGAGGAGTGTGCGGGGGTATTAACAGTGGAAGAATGATGAGAAACGTGGAGAGAAGGGTGGTGTTAAGAGATACAGGTTGTGTTGGACTTTGGGGAAGAGAGACCCGTGGAGAAGAAGAGCGTGGGGGATGAGAGAAGAATGCAGCAGTGTGGAGTAGACAGAGTAGCGCAGAGGTGGATATGAGTGTATGATTGTTGGACGCGAGCTGAGGGAAGTGGGTGGTTTTGATGACTAGTGGAAGAGAGTGCGAGGGTGAGTGGAAATGGAGGAATTAAGGAGAGAGGGAAATGAAGAGATGGAGAGGGTATGGGAATGTGCAATGGAGAATGAGATGAGAGATGAGGATTGTGAGTGAGTGTGAGGTGTGAGTGATTATGGGAAAGCTAATACAAGGTGGGGTTGTTTAAGACGTTTTTTTAAGACAAAATTAATATATTATCTTTAATATTTACTAAGAATTTTTCTTATGATGGTTAAGACAATTTTTAAGATAAAATTAGTCACAAAGTTGCTTTTAGTTTTTTAGTTTCTAAAATTACTATTTCCTGATTTTTGAGGTAAAATCATTATTTTTTTGGAAAGTAAAAAGATTTGGGGTTTTGCATGAAGCTTTTTCTCAGCCATAGGAATTCTGATTGAGAAAACTCGGAATTCCTTGAATCTAAGTTTACATGCAATGAATTGATCAGTTCCATCAATGGCTGGTTATCAGTAGGTTAGGCATAACCACGGCTCTACTTGTATGATCTATTCCGCTTTCCAAGATACCCATCCAAATGCTTTGAAATAAAAATGGAGAACCATTGTTTTTAATGACTCTTTTTTGTTTGTGTAGGTGATATTGGCATTTATGCAAACATATTTGGAGCAAGCATCAACAATTGATTCCTAACTTAATATGAATAAATTTATTTGAATGTTTGTGTGGATTGTTATTCATGGATGATATAGCCCATTTATTTGGATTGTGCGCTGACAAGTAGCAATACAAAATTGAAATTAAATGATTTGGATTGCATTCGTATAACTCATATGATATGGATTGTATCTTTTAGGATATATTTTTCAGACAAGTTGAAACCATGAGGGCCCAACGCACTCTTAAGATTATGGAGGTAATATTTTTTGGGTTTATGTATCCCCAGAATACTTTGGATTAATTGTGGAACGTGTAGATCAAGGCTGTGAATTATGCCCTGAAAGTTTCGCCCTCAAACCCTCAAACAAAATGCTTGCTTCACCCACGAATAGAACAGAAGTGCTACAGAAGGAAAATCAAGCGCATGGTGGTGAATTTGTAGATTTTGTAAGCGAGAAATATTATAGCTAAGCCTGCTGGGAGCAGATGAAGTATGTTTTTCTCTATATTATCACTCTGCTGGTCATAACCAAGCGAATCATAATAGCGCAGTGAATACGAGGGAAGTGTTGGCATCTCAAGACCTTCAATCGAAACAAACTTTCAGCATGGAGTGTGCTGGGAGTATTGATGATGCTAATGTTATTTCTAAATTGAAGGAGGCATTTGTTAGGTTTTAATTGAGGGAGAGGAGTACCGGAATTAGAGTATTGGAAAATATGTTTAGAGCGTTCAAACTGGTGGTACTGCTCGAGATAGCATGGAAGGATTTGTTGGCATCTCCCATATTATCAATTAATAACTGGTTTTCCCTGATACCCACTAATAGTGGAGGATTGCAGTTGGCACCCAGTTTGCACCTTGCAATATCCATTAATCCCCTTAGTTCCGTTGATTCGGTTTCACATCCTGAGATGGAAAGATATGACCCAGAAATCAGAAGCAATCTAAATAGACGCATTAGGCATCTTGAATGTGATGATTGTCGATGTGGAGGAAACGTCGTATGGTGTCAAGGACTCCATGAGGAAGCTATTTTTGGTGGTGTTGCATGATGATCAATGGTGTAAACGGCTTGTTTATATGGTATAACAGAGGTGTTTCATGAGCCACAAAATTTCAAATTCGAGAGACATATTTCGATATAACTGAGAGGCTAGTCACTTCAAGCCACCACTAGTGTGGAAGCTCAGGTATGGGATATCCTGAAATTGAAGTCAATGCACTCCGCGTTTAAGATTAATAATGTCCCTAGTGAATGGGATATCCTGAAACTAAAGTCAATGCACTGCATGTTTAAGATTGATAATGTCCCTGGCGAAATGGATATAGGAGTGAATGGCCTTCCTTGTATGTTTAAGGTTGATAATGTCCCTGGCGATATGGACACAGGAGTTGATTGACTTTATGTTTAAGATTGGAAATGTTCTGAAGATGACACCAAGCGATATGGATATATGATTAATAAGGGAAGTATACTTAAGGTTTTTCTTAGATTATAAATTTTCTTTTGTACTTGAAGGACACAGAGACCGTTCCGTTGTAATATGTTCCCCCGCTCGGTTCCACACTATCATTCCAAGTGATGATGTACTGGCAAAGCATAACACATAAGGTATAAGCTTTGGATCCATGTAATCTGCAGAGCACTCTTCTGTGCATTGTTGTATTAATTAAATTCTTAGGCACCTGTTATTTGTCCTAGTGCAGGATGAAGATGATGAGCTGTAAAGGAGAAGCAATTTGTCATGAAGGTTTTATGAACAATGTTCATATTCTGTAAGTAGAATAAATAATGACCATTGTAATAAACTAGCAATTGTACCTAGGGGTGCAATAAAAGAACGCCGTGTTGTATGGTAAGCAAGGAGATGTGGGCATATACAACAAGAAAGACAATTTGAAGTGTTGAACCACAAATTTTAGTAAATAAAATCTTATGGTTGATACAATAGTTTTAAACATTATATTCTTCACATAGGGTGAAATACTACATTCATCATTTTTTCTCGATTATGTTGTTTTTCACAAATTCAATGGGATTTGAGTATGAAGTTTGACCTCTAACATGGACTAAGATAGAGAAATCCAATGTTAGACTAAGATAGAGAAATCCAATTTTTTTTATGGTTGAGTCAAGTTCGTAAAAAAATTTAAACTTTTATTTTTGTAAATTAAATAGTTTTAAATTGGAAAAAAACTGCATAATAAAAGTTAAGGTCTTTCGATTACGTGGAAAGACATAAACCTTACATTTATAGATCACAAAGACTATTGTTGATAACAATAGTCAACCTTGCAATGGCATCGAAATGGTTTATTCCATTATTGTAATTGTGTCACCCTCTATGTCCTCTTCTTAAGCTACATAATTTTGAATAAAAATCTACCTTGCAAGTTGCAATGCAATCGAAGTGGTGCATTCCATTATTGTGATTGCGTCACCCTCTATGTCCTCTTCTTAAGATGCATGATTTTGAATGAAAATCTTAAAGATGATAAGTCACAATAAGCCCATCAAGAGACATATATAGAGGTATGGGCATATATCCATTTAAGTTTAGATCATAACAACTCATCCATTAAGATCTAATAATTAGGTGTAATTGATTTTGGGTCTATATTCAATTTAGTTTAAATTATAATAGCTCACCCATTGAGATCTAGTTTAAATCGTAATAGCTCGCCCATTGAGATCTAATAACAAAAGTGATTAGAGTAAACACTCCCTAGCTCATAGGTTTGATTAAAAAACATTATAGTCTTTATCAATTTGTTTTAGGAGGCGAAAATTAAATAGCTTGATGGGTAGGCTTTAATAAGATGGTGGCTGTGCAACAAGCTATTTCCCAACTACCATCCCATTAAAGCCTGCTCAAAGTGCATTAATGACGAGTAATGTATCTTTCTTTTTGCTTGCGTTGCATTGGATTTACTGATACAGCTATAATTTAATGGGATGGTTGCTGAACAACAAGCCATTGCGCAGCCACTATCCCATTAAGTGCATTAATGATGAGTAATGTATCTTTCTTTCTGCTTACGTTGCATTGGATTTACTGATACAGCTATAATTTTCTTTGTGCCATTAAAGTGCATTAATGATGAGTAATGTATCTTTCTTTCTGCTTGCGTTGCATTGGATTTACTGATACAGCTATAATTTTTTTTTTGTGTTTCAATTTGCAAAAATAACTAATAAAGTGACATATTTACAAAATCCAATACTAATAATGCTTAGCTTAATGTTGAGAACTTGATCTTTAGAGTTAAGCACATTTACTATTCACAATATTATTTTAAAAAATAAAAATAAATAAAGTGACATATTTACACAATCCAATACTAATAATGCTTAGTTTAATGTTGAGAACCTGATCCTTAGAGTTAAGCACATTTACTATTCGCACTATTATTTAGAAAAAAATAAAAATAAAGACTGAATAGGAATATTAATGGAGAAAAAATATATATGGCTTATAAGAAAGCATTGAGTCGTTCAGTCTTAAGTATGTGTCCTTCGTTGGCTTTGTGTTTAGTAATTTGCATGTGTACCTTGTGTGGCACCTCTACCTGGTGTTCTTAGGGCTTGTGCAAGCTATGGCTCTTTGTTTCCATGGCATTTGATTGTTTCATGAGGATGATATTTCTATTGAATTCCCTGTGTGGACTCTTTGTTTCCATAGCATTTGAATGTTTCATGAGGATGATATTTCCATTGAATTCTCTATGTGGATTTGATGCTTGGAGCTAGTGTGAAGACTAGTATCCTTGGAGATAGGTGAAGACTACTGTGGACTTGTAACTTGTATAGATATCATCTTATTCTATCAACCTGGACTTGTGATAGACCTATGTGTGGTCTACGTGTTGAATATTTCCATCAGGGGAGCCTTTCTCTGCCTCAATCCTTTCATCTTCTTAATCTGCATGTGAGCTAGAACCCTGATTACGATGCCATACTCTATTTCCTTGAGCTCACCCTGGGTTTCTTTATTACCCTCCTAGCAGTCATACGTTTTGGCATATTTAGTATAAACCTTTTTTCTTGGCCCTGTACCAGTTCCTGTAAGAAAAATATTTCCTTCTATGAGCATACATGTATGGCCTCAAGAACCATGAATCTTGCTCAAAACATCCTTGACTGTTATTCCTTTCTGACCATTGAACAATGTGACTTCAACAACTAGTTAATGAAAATAACATTTATCATTGTAATTCCTAGAAGCAACCCATAACCCATATAAACCCCATGATAAATTGTGACCTCTATAACAGCTAAACCTTATAACATTTAACATAATCTATATATAAACCCTAACCCTATACTCCCTAAAAACTACAATCCATCATTATCATAACCATAAACCCCTAAGTTTTATAGCTATAAAAACATAACCACATCACTTTTATAACCCCAAATCGTAACACCTAACACTTCTAACACCAAGCATACATAACCCTAGTCCCTGTAACCACATTCCATGACCTTGATAAAACCTAATCTCTCAACATTATAACCCCTAGCCCTAACATACAACACTTACCAAATATCTAGTAAGAAATGATGCATAAGAAGAATATTTGTCTATATTATGTGTCGTTATTTCCAAAATTTATACGCAATCTCTGGATAAGTATTTTGAACTTCCATCTACACAACCTTCTACACCTCTCTATTAGTATATAAATAAATGTTAATGTCAATATAGAAGACGATAATAATAATTCTAATAGCTTACGTTATACATCTTACTAAACACTCAATATAATATTGAAGCGACGGAATACCTGTTATGTGTGGTGGAACTGTCCAGGTTCAATCTGCAGTTTAAAATTATATTTTCCACACCCTTTCCACCTGCCAACTCCTCCCATCACCGTCCCTACCTCCTCTTCGATCCCAGCCCACGTGACTCCTCCCATCATCGTCCCTACCTCCTCTTTGATCCTAGCCCACATGAGCCTGGGTTGCATGCACACCACGTGGTTCAACTGAAACTATCCAGCTACCAGCTTCATTCAACTGGTGGGACAAGAACAACTGTTGGGGGCGCAACGTGAGCTCTCGGCTAATTGCTCAAGTTCCTGTACTTCTTTCTCTCGAGCGAGATAGATCGAAAGACTTTTCAGTCTACCAGCAGGTTCATTCGATGGCATGACCCACGTCGTGATTGCAGTAATGGAAAGCTCTTTCTCCATACTTCCAGGCCTCTTTCCAGAAAATCGAACTAAGTCCAACAAAAAACGTATTATTTGGGAGCCCTTTGCTCAATTCCGCCCATAAATCCAATGGTATCTCTGCTTGGACTTCCAATTTGTGCTCCTTGGGGCGTAGTGAGCAACAAATGCGGTTTCGAAAATACCGCTCACAGGGCCCCTGACTATATACCCCTCATTGGGGTGCAGATTTTCGCTGCTGGGATTGACCCTTAGAGACCAGGTGGAGTAACCTGTAGTTTTCTAGGCCGAGAGTGCGAGGCTGTCGTAGAAGAGTTGGGGGCAATGAAGCTCCTTTTAAACCTAACTTGATGGGTTATTGTTTGGAACCTGAAGTGAGATACTCCCAGCCTAAAGGCATTCTGTCTTGGTGATATGACTCACACTATGCCTGTAATATTCTAAGGCTTACCCTGTCTAAGTTTCAGATGGAGCATGGCTCAAATCCTTGGATGCAAGGTAATAAAACTGGCATTTCACATACAATTCTAAGCTGGGGCTCTAGACAGGAATCTTGGAGCTATTTGCAAGAAACCCGAAGGGAATGCATGCGATTGTTAACAAGCTCAAAAACTGATGAAAATTATTTTTTTAAGTATGTGGATTATATTGATTAAGTTTTTATTTGTGAGTGTGTGAATCCAAGGAATGCTTGGTGGAAGTTAACAACAGGTGAATCATTTTACGACATTCCAGATTTGTTCACAGGCGACATAAGAAATTTTGGCTGAAATTTAATAAGACTTACATAAGAACATTGAGCGGCAAGCCACTAGATTCAAAGTTTACGGAAAATATTCTTATCGATGCAAAGGAACCGAGATCCAGTTCCATCAATATGATTTATGTTGTGTGAATTTCTTTCTGAATAATAGATTTTACATCTTCTACTGCTTTGAGATTCCTTACAGGAAAGATCAATCTTGCCCCTCGTTTAGCTAGAACTGTTGCAGTTTCAGCTCCAATCCAGAGGTTGCACATGTACATCAAACATATTTGAATAAGAAATCATCAGCTAAAACTAATCAATTCAAGCAGACAACAAGATTTAATATAGAAGATGAGGCAAGTTACCAAAGTAAGCCTACTATTACCAGTGATTATTGCAATTACAGAGTTAAGGCTGCAACCAGCAGTGACGTCTTTAGCCGTGGATTTAGAGCCAAAGCCACACAGTCCTGCTGCGCCAATCAGGTATTTTATTGTGTCCAACATCTCTCTTATGACAATAGCTAACAATTTTTATGCACACACACTACCATTCAACTCAGTTCTAACCAATTGAAATACAATTTAACATACACTAACGAATCGCACCTACTCGTGCCTAGTCCTACTGGATACTGTTGTAATGGAATCCACCGATGTTCTTGCAACAGAGCACATATAAAATATTCCATCAAAATCGAAAAAACTACTGTAAATTGTATACATTACACTGAAATGAGCAACAACAGTTTAGATAAAAGTCAAGTGCTACTGATTCCCTGTAATGCTAAATAAAGGCGCGTTAGTCTCAACAGTGACAAATGAGATAACCATCTACTAGTGTTCAGAACATACTATTCCATCAAAATTACAAAAATCACTATAAATTGTATGCATTAGATATGAACAACAGATTGAATGTCCAGTGGTAATGGAGATGTATACATTACATATGAACAACAATTTAGATTGAAATTCCATTGCTGATGGATCCTCATAACACTAAATCTAGGCGCGTTAGCCTCAACAATGACAAGATAAGAGAAGAAGCTTGTTTAAAAAAACAAAAATAAAAATCATATCTTGAAGGGCAGGACCTTCCTGACAATATCTTCGCTGATGGTGTCGATCTGCTTATCGAGGCTCCGCAGTGTCTCATGCTTTTGGGCCTCTAGCTTCTCGAGAGCCAGGGCAAGCTCCTTCTCCAACCATCCTCGGGACTCGCGAAGTTTCACATCGAGCTCTGCAGACATCTCCTTCTTCATCTGGTTCAGCTTCGCAGAGACCTCCACCCGGGCGGCCTTGAGCACTGCCTCCGCCTCCTCCTGGAGCTTCTTGATCTCGCCCGATTTGTCCCGCACGCTCAAGAGCTTCTGCCTAATCGCCTCGTCTTGGTCATCCATGAATTTCCCTAGGGGTTTGAACCAGATGGCGTCTAGCGCCACCATGAGCAGAAGGAATTCGCCCATTATGATGGGGAGCGTGAGGTTGAAGTCGAAGAGCTTTGCCTTCTCCATTTCTTTGGCCATAGCGGGCAGGGCCACCATGGTGGTGTTCATGGCAATCAGGAAGCCATTTCTCAGGGCCGCGGGGATGCAGCGGTAGAAGCAACAGTAATGGCGGACTGCACCGCTTGACCGTAAGCAGTAATGGCGGACTGCACCGCTTGGATGTAAGCAGCAGCAATAATGGCGGACTGGACAGCAGTAGCAATGGTGGACTGGACATCAACAATGAAGATTATCCGAATCGTCGAACGAAAAAGATCGACGGATGAAAAAAAAATGCATTAATTGGGGGAGTCGACTCCCATTTGTTAAATGCCTTAGGGCGTAAATATGATTTTTTCATCTCGATCTGTTACATATAAAAAAATTATACTCTATTGTAATTGAATAAAGTTGGTCTTCATGGAACTCGAACCTGTGACCTTCACCTTTCTCTCAAAGCTTTGAAAGTATAAACGACAAAACATTTGGTCGATTACATAGCCAACCAAAATGCTATGTGCAATTTGCACTTATGAAATTCGACATTCTCTTATTTACACATATATTCGATTTTGTAACTTAGGGAGAAGTTGGACTGGCAATTTTGAAAAGATTATGACTTATATTGAACAATTTACTTTTGTTGGTGTATTTTCTTGTAATTTGTCATTGTTTACCTTTGACTCCATAGCCTTGTGGTACATTTTCTTATTTCAACTACTACTTTCCCTGAGTACTCTTACTTTAACTTGCCAAGATAAAAAAAAAAAAAAA
Organism: Pseudotsuga menziesii; assembly: GCA_001517045.1. Classification (NCBI taxonomy): domain Eukaryota; kingdom Viridiplantae; phylum Streptophyta; class Pinopsida; order Pinales; family Pinaceae; genus Pseudotsuga; species Pseudotsuga menziesii. The sequence goes on along the minus strand of LPNX011092213.1, from coordinate 697,064 downwards.
AGAACCTCCATTACCCATTTAATTTGGGAGAATTGGAAGATCATGCAGGTAGTCTTCAACTGAGTGGCACACATATGAAACAAGATAGAGGAGGTGCATTGAAAGGAGGACATTATACCCAGGATTGAGGGAGGGACCTTATATTCTCAAATGAATGTTTTCAATGGAGGCACATTAACAACTTTGCATCCAACCTAACCATGTTCTACACAAAATTTATTCTAGGAATACTTAAAATGGGGCAATTGGACGTTCTTATGGAAAGCGAAGGAAAGATATGTAGTAATTGTTCAATTGCTAGTTCAACTTTTTCATCTTATCAAGAAATTATCGGCTCTATAGTTGGAATAGAGGAAAGCTCTCCACCTTTGTAGTTTGGAATAAGAATGGTATTCATGGTTTTCATATTTGTATTCTCAACTATTTTGTAAATCAATAGGTTGGTGTTCCTATATTAATATCTGCATTGTTTTAAGGTGGTATTAGTTGACATGGAATTTCATTTAGGTTTTACACAACAATATACTTTTTTTACTTACTTCTTTAAAGGGCACTAGCTCAATGGTAGAGCATCTGCTTTACAAAGCAAAAGATTGGTGGTTCAATTCCACTATGTCCTTCCAAAAATCAATACAATATAGGATATTGTAGCTTATTTTTAAGAAAATAGTATTTAGAGAGAGAAAAGAGGGTATTGAGACAATATTTGTAGAAATTGTCTCAACTAGACAATTTACATAGATGTGGATATTAAGACAATATTTGAGACAATAATTTTGTAAATTGTCTCAACTTAAGACAAAAGCAAAATTGTGTATTGTCTTAAATATCGTCTTTAAGGGAGTGTCTTAAACTATTGTCTTAAATTTAAGACAATAGTTTAAGACAATAATTTAAGACACTCGCTTAAAGACGATAATTAAGGCAATACACAATTTTCTTTTTGTCTTAAGTTCAGACAATTTCCAAAAGTATTGTCTCAAATATTGTCTTAATATCCCCTTGTATGCAGTAGTGGAATGAGCGAATGGAGAAATATAACTTGCCTTGAGGAAAGAGTGCACGTGTGAGTGTGAGCCAGATCTTAAAGCTTTGATACTGTTTGTAAGGATACAGCCTTATATATTCGATATTATATATATATGAATGATAATTAAATTGATGTTTTTAGAATAGAAATGGAAAAGTATAAATATGACCTATTGGTAGCGACATGTATCAATAGACACGTGGCATAATAATTAGTAATTAATTATCCTAACTAATAAATGCATTATTAAATATCACTCGTAATAACCAATTAGGTTTATTACAACAAAGGCCACTAAATGATAAATTAGTGGAACCCCAAAGGTCACCCAAGGGTGAATTAAGCCAATTTTGTAATGAAGTTATTCAAAGAATTAAAAAAGCTTCAAGGGAATATGGAAGACCAAGGGTGACAGAGCCTTAGCCTACATATTGTAATCTCATGTGATGAGAAAGAGGTTTTATTGCTCTCATACTTTTTCAAAGTACGATTGTTGAACCGTGAATGAGGAGAAGCCTTGGATCAACTTTTGTACAAGAATGTGGATAAATGTATTGAACTATTTCATGCACACATATCGAATAAGACTATTTTAGATTTCTAAATGGATTATTCTTGTAGATCTCTATCACTTATTTCATATGGCATTCTTTTTATTTTGCTTCCTATGAGTAGTGAAATCAGAATGGCATAACTTGTAAGATTGTTCTTATGTTTATGCTTTCATTCTATTGGTTGTTTCTTTGCTTCTTAAAACAATTAATTGAATTCAGAATGCAGGTGTCAAATCATTATTTCAATGCTCACCCCTATTACTTTCACTCCTGGTCGAGATAGGTTAGGTTGGTTAGGAATTGTATTAAGGTTCTATTAGCTTAGTATACATCCCTTAATTATAAAACCATAAATAATGGAATGTGTTGCAGCTGGTGAAACTTAATAAGGAAAGGTTGCTAAGCTAGAATCCAGATGAGCTCCCTACTCCAAATGGTTTGAGGTTTGATTGAGACTACTTCTCAATAAGAATCCCTATTAAAACCAAAAATTGGCCACATAGCTCTCTATGGTCCAAACCATAATTATACATCATAATCCCACCATTATACCCTTTATTTTGACCTTCACAATTCAATTCCACCCAAATTGGTCCAAAACATCATTATTCCTTCCCCCAAAAATACAGAGTATGACGACAAGGATGACCTGGCAGCAAATGGTGCTAAATCATGGGGAGGGAATCATAGCCTTGGAACTGGGGAGGTGAATGCAATGGGGATATACTTGGGGAAGTAACTAGACAAGTGATATCCAGGGGATCCAAGGGAGACTCGTTGCAAAGTACTCTGAACAAAGGAGACCAAATGGAGGGAAGCTACCATAATGGGAGACTAAATGCAATATATGTGGGCACCAAAAGGCACCGTTTGGGACTTCTTCATAGTTTAAGGAGGGCAAAGAAGGGATATAAGTATGCTTAATATGATACTATCTCATGGATTTATGTCAAGCCTAAGACGGTAAATGCTCGATGGTATTTTCATGTTTAGAGATTCTGAAAATAGGAAGAAGACTCCAGTGGGTCTATTTTTTGTGTAGTAGTCTCCTAAGTCCAAAAAAGGATAAAAGTGTACAAAGGAGATCTCTCCCAGCCGAAAGGGGCTGAGAGAGTTCTTTTTGATAGTAAATCCAACCAGGCCAAAAAAGGTTAAACTTATACTGATTAGACGGTCGTTCATAATTTTACGAGCATAAATGAAACCAAGTTTTCTCGATGACATTCTATTTATGAGAGGGTTGGAAAAGAGATTAAATACAACCCATAAGTGATATTTTTCGTAAGTTACGGTCCCAGTGTACGACAAAGCATAAAAGGATACAAAGAGAAAATTTCCTAGCTGGAAGGATCCAAGGTGGTCCTTTTGATGCCAACCCGAACCAAAATACTGACTAAATCACCCAATTTAACCAGTGAACGAATTCGAATCAGCCTTCCCAGGAATAGTTAGGTTCTAAGTTAGTAGAACCTCCACACTTAGCTATCTGTCTAAGTCCTTCCTTAATGCTATCTCCACAAGTTCAATTCCGCAAATAGGTTTTCGCAAGTTCCTTCCCCGCAACAAAGTTTCTGCAACTTTGTTCCCATAACTCTTTTTCTGCAACAGAGTCTCCACAACTCTGTTTTCGCAATTACGGATTGCAGGTTGCAAATTCAACTTTTCCAGAAGTTGAACTTCCGCAATTTCCCTCCTGCAATTATGCGCCCACAACAGCCTTTTCGCATGCGGGTTGGGATTTGCAGATCCAACTTTTCCAAAATTTCAACCTCCATAATTTCACTCCCGCAATTCCTTTTCCGCAACGTCTATCCCAATCATTGATCTTTTTGCAGGACAGATCTGGACCGTTGATCTATTTTCTTTTGCGGATATAATTTATGACCGTTAGATCTTTGTGGATCCAAACTCCATCATTGATCTAAGTTTTATTTTGATCGTCCAAGCCACCCACATGCTTAACTCATCTTCACCGATCCTTATAGTGATCGATCTCTACAGACCCCGAATATTCAACAACTTTGCATACGCATTAGAAATTCATGAAATCCGAAGCGGATTGTTCATCCAACTCTCCCCTTCGATTGATCAGAGACTCGATCAATCGATCTCTGTTTCCTCTCTCTCAAAAGCCATCTTTCACATACGACTTATCAGGTGTTCACAGAAAATAAATCAAACATTCATTTCATGAAACCACACATTCAAATAGAGATGAATTTATACACAGACATTTAGCTGAAATATTCTTTTTCATTCACATATTGAAACTGTATATACAAATTTGTTTCAGAACCTGCATTCTGATCTCCTTAGGCCTGATACATCTTTAAGTGGCCTTACTTGAGCTAGATTTACTTTGTTATGGCTACTCCTCCTTATTCCTGTCTCTTCCTCTCCTATTCTCCTATTCGTATCTATATGTCTATGCCTCACATGCTTACATATATATACACAACAATATTCATGAACCATTCGGGTTCAGATCCTCAATACAATCAACAATCTCCTACAATACATCAATTGTTATCTATTTTAAGTAACTTTCAATCCTATCTCAATGACTCACTCCATTTGACATGGCTTACTTATATGACTCATCAAATGACTCATCACTTACCTAGTGACTCACCTAAATGACTCACCATCATCTAGAATCACATATTTTACATAGATTTATTTACAAAGTGATAGTCCGAAGACCATCAACTCAGACAAACCTAATAACCAATTAGGTTTATTACAAGTCATCTGACCTTGAAAATATTCGACCATGAATCTTATGTAAAGAGGGCTTAATTTGAACTTCTTAAATGTTTGATTAGTTGCAACTTCATATGGTTGTTGTGCTTGACATAATTCCCTTTGAGAAACACATAGGTTTGATCGAAGTTGACAAAGGAACTCTTACCACAAATAATGGTACCACGGTTTAATAATTCTTGAAATAGTTGGTCACATTTCCATTCAAATTTCTTCATGCATATAATTCTTTAGATAAAACCATACTGACTATAGGGAATATTCTTCTGAGTTTCCAATCTGATATCTTCATGATTAACTTGTGTCGACATGTTGAACCTTGGTATTTTTGCATGCTTTTGTATGGCACTAATTAATATATGAAATATAGAATCTTTAGTGTCGATCGATGGATTTTCATGCATGGTTGAATATTTAATTACATTTGTTATGCTCTTTTTATATGTCATGGAAACTACTGACAACTTACTTAATTCATAATGATTGGTTAAGGATCCTTCATTTGTTATTTTGTGGCATACTTTTAAGGTTGAAGCACCTTTTAATGTATTTATTTCATCCTTTGGGGTTTGATTAAAATCTTTATATGATTTATTTCTCGTCTTTATCTGATGATCTTGTCTTTGGTTGTTCCTTGGGAACTATTTGATCTCGAACATACTGAATTGCAGCAACCTGTAAAATGTTTATATCTTCATGTGTCAAAGGATCGTCTTCTATACTGTGGGATTTAATACTATCCTCTACATCTTTTGTTTCATTGTTGGTGTTATTGTATTTATTATCATGTCCTTGGGTTTGGTTTGGGTTATGAGCCAAGCTTACAATCCAACTTTGTTTTGGAGCTTCACGAGCCATTTTCACTGATTTTATGGTTGTGTAGGCTGGACGATTTATACGACTCATTTCTATTCCTTATGTGAAGATGCAACAAATTTCTCGAACTTGTGCATGATTTTGCATCTTATTTTGAGTCTTATACTTTGAACGGTGGTTATGGTTAGGCATTGTTTTTTGTGTCTTGTACTTCAAACGATGATTCTTATCCTTCTTTACGTATGATGCCCTGAACCTTCTATGAGGGGGAATGCAAGGAATCAATATATGTGTTTTTTGTTCTGGCATAGGTGCATGAGTGATTGAGAGCTATCCTTTATCAATATCATCTAAAGTTTATTCCTTCTCTTCGGTGCTTGAAAATACATATGGCATGACTGCTTCCTCATCTTTCAACTGAATTGAGGAGTTGGATGCATGCGCATTAGATTGTTCCTAGTCCACATTCTTTTTAGATTCTTCTTCTGGCCATTGTATTATCAACATTTTCAATTCTTCAACTATCTTTTCACGTCGATATCTGATATTTTCGCTTCAAGATCTGTGGTTTTTATTTCTTTAATCTCCCATTTTAAATCCTTTTTAACTTCATGAGTTGTTTTATTTCTTTTAAAAAACCCATAAATGTGTACATCTAAGATCATTTTGTATCTTCAATTTTTTTTTAATAATAATAATAATAATTATTATTATTATTATTATTTTTATAAACTATATATAATTTTTTGTTTGAAATTTTTATATATATTATAATAATTATTATTATTTAACAACAACAATAATAGTAGTATATATGCATATATAGAGAGAGGATGAATGAAGCAATGGGGAAGGAAGCAGAGCTGGGAGGAGCTGGGTAGCGTTGGAGTAGGTGGGAGCTCAAGCAGGTCAACAACTTTCTGGAGGAGGGAAGTGCAGGGATGATCGTGCAGCACGAGGGGGCTCGATTTGAAGCTTGGAGCATGTTTAGCAAGAGAGCGTGACCAGCTGGTGCTGATGGTGATGGTGGGTGGCTGGTTGTGAGCAGGTAGGAGTTGGTTGATGCACAGAGAAATGGGAGTATGGAGCGTGCGTAGTGGCGAGATAGTGTTGGGACAGACCTGATAGGGCGTCTAAAAGGATATTGGGAGAGCAGTGCAGAGGAAGGTAGTGTGAGGCCGCAGCTGCAGCGAGAAGGATGGGGGTGGGAGAGGTGTGAGAAACTGGAGGGGAGCGATGGAGTTGAGAGGATATTGGCACGAATGGGTAGAGGAGAGGAGAGTAGACGAGTGGGGGATGCGATGGGAAGGAGCACACGGAGGATGAGCAGCGACACGGAGTGCATGAGGATAGTTGAAACTGGCGTGAATGGGAAAATGAGTAGGGGATGCGGTGGGAAGGAGTGTGCGGGGGTATGAACAGTGGAAGAATAATGAGAAACGTGGAGAGAAGGGTGGTGTTGAGAGATACAAGTTGTGTTGGACTGTGGGGAAGAGAGATGTGTGGAGAAGAAGAGCGTGGGGGATGAGTGAAGAATGCAGCAGTGTGTAGTAGACGGAGTAGCGTAGAGGTGGATATGAGTGTATGATCATTGGACGTGAGCTGAGGGAAGTGGGTGGTTTTGATGACCAGAGGAAGAGAGTGCGAGGGTGAGTGGAAATGGAGGAATTAAGGAGAAAGGGAAATGAAGAGATGGAGAGGGTATGGGAATGTGCAACGGAGAATGAGATGAGAGATGAGGATTGTGAGTGAGTGTGAGGTGTGAGGTGTGAGGTGTGAGTGATTATGGAAATGCTAATACAAGGTTGGGTTGTTTAAGACATTTTTAAGACAAAATTAAGATATTGTCTTTAATATTTATTAAGAATTTTTCTTATGATGGTTAAGACAATTTTTAAGACAAAATTAGTCACAAAGTTGCTTTTAGTTTTTTAGTTTCTAAAATTACTATTTCCTAAAAAAACTGATTTTTGAGGTAAAATCATTATTTTTTTGGAAAGTAAAAAGATTTGGGGTTTTGCATAACGCTTTTTCTCAGCCATAGGAATTATGATTGAGAAAACTCAGAATCCCTTGAATCTAAGTTTACATGCAATGAATTGATCAGTTCCATCAATGGTTGGTTATCAGTAGGTTAGGCATAACAACGACTCTACTTGTATGATCTATTGCCCTTTCCAAGATATCCATCCAAATGCTTTGAAATAAATATGGAGAACCATTGTTTTTAATGACTCTTTTTTGTTTGTGCAGGTGATATTGGCATCTATGTACACTTATTTGGAGCAAGCATCAACAATTGATTCCTAGCTTAATATGAATAAATTTATTTGAATGTTTGTGTGGATTGTTATTCATGGATGATATAGCCCATTTATTTGGATTGTGTGCTGACAAGTAGCAATACAAAACTGAAATTAAATGATTTGGGTTGCATTCGTATAACTCATATGATATGGATTGTATCTTTTAGGATATATTTTCAGACAAGTTGAAACCATAAGGGCCCAACGCACTCTTAAGATTATGGAGGTAATATTTTTTGGGTTTATGTATCCCCATAATACTTTGGATTGATTGTGGAACGTGTAGATCAAGGCTGTGAATTATGCCCTGAAAGGTTTGCCCTCAAACAAAAATATGTGAATTATGCTAATGTTTTTTCTAAATTGAAGGAGGCGTTTGTTAGGTTTTAATTGAGGGAGAGGAGTACTGGAATTAGGGAATTGGAAAATATGTTTAGAGTGTTAAAGCTGGTGGTACTGCTTGAGATAGCATGGAAGGATTTGCTGGCATCTCCCATATTATCAATTAATAATTGGTTTTCCCTGATATCCACTAATAGTGGAGGATTGCAGTTGGCACGCAGGTTGCACCTCCCAATATCCATTAATCCCCTTAGTTCCGTTGATTCGGTTTCACATCCTGAGATGGAAAGATATGACCCAGAAATTAGAAGCAATCTAAATAGCCGCATTAGGCATCTTGAATGGGATGATTGTCGATGTGGAGGAAATGTATGGTGTCAAGGACTCCATGAGGAAGATATTTTCGGTGGTGTTGCATGATGAGCAGTGGTGTAAATGGCTTGTTTATATGGTATAACAGAGGTGTTTCATGGGCCACAAAAGTTCAAGTTTGAGAGACATATTTCGATATAAATGAGAGGCTAGTCACTTCAAGCCACCACTGCTGTGGAAGCTCAAGTATGGGATATCCTGAAATTGAAGTCAATGCACTCCGCGTTCAATATTGATAATGTCCCTGGCAAATGGGATATCCTGAAACTGAATTCAATGCACTGCATGTTTAAGATTGATAATGTCCCTGGCGAAATGGCTGTAGGAGTGAATGGCTTGCCCTGTATGTTTAAGGTTGAGAATGGCCTGCCCTGTATGTTGAAGGTTGAGAATGTCCTGGAGATGATACCTGGCGATATGGACACAGGAGTCAATTGCCTTTGCGTTTAATATTGGAAATGTTTCGAAGATGACAATGAGCGATATGGATATATGATTAATAAGGGAAGTATACTTAAGGTTTTTATTAGATTATAAATTTTCTTTTGTACTTTAAGGACATAGAGACCGTTTCATTGTAATATGTTCCCCCGCTCGGTTCCACACTATCATTCCAAGTGATGATGTACTGGCAAAGCATAACACATAAGGTATAAGCTTTGAATCCATGTAATCTGCAGAGCACTCTTCTGTGAATTGTTGTATTAATTAAATTCTTAGGCACCTGTTATTTGTCTCAGTGCAGGATGAAGATGATGAGCTGTAAAGGAGAAGCAAGTTGTCACGAAGGTTTTACTAATAATGTTCATATTCTGTAAGTAGAATAAATAATCACGATTGTAATAAAATATGATTTTTTCATCTCGATCTGTTACATATAAAAAATTTATACTCTATTGTAATTGAATAAAGTTGGTCTCTGCGGAACTCAAACCCGTGACCTTCACCTTTCTCTCAAAGCTTTGAAAGTATAAACGACAAAACATTTGGTCTATTACACAGTCAACCAAAATTCTATGTGCAATTTGCACTTATGAAATTCGACGTTCTCTTATTTACACATATATTCGATTTTGTGACATAGGGAGAAGTTGGAGTGGCAATTTTGAATAGATTATGACTTATATTGAACAATTTACTTTTGCTGGTATATTTTCTTGTAATTTGTCATTGTTTACCTTTCACTCCATAGCCTTGTGATACATTTTCTTATTTCCACTACTACTTTCCTCGAGTACTCTTACTTTAACTTTCGAAGATAAAAAAAAAAAAAAACCTCCATTATCCATTTAATTTTGGAGCATTGGAAGATCATGTAGTTAGTCTTCAATTGAGTGGCACACATATGAAACAAGATAGAGGAGGTGCATTGGCAGGAGGACATTATACCCAGGATTGAGGGAGGGACCTTATATTCTCAAATGAACGTTTTTAATGGAGGCACATTAACAACTTTGCATCCAACCAGACCATGTTTTACACAAAATTTATTCTGGGAATGCTTAAAATGGGGAAGTTGGATGTTCCTATGGAAAGAGAAGGAAAGATATGTGGTAATTGTTCAATTGCTACTTCAACTTTTTCATCTTATCAAGAAACTATCGGCTCTATAGTTGAAATAGAGGAAAGATCTCCACCTTTGTAGTTTGGAATAAGAATGATATTCATGGTTTTCATATTTGTATTCTCAACTATTTTGTAAGTCAATAGGTTGGTGTTCCAATATTAATATCTGCATTGTTTTAAGGTGGTAATAGTTGACATGGAATTTCATTTAGGTTTTACACAACAATATACATTTTTTTCTTACTTGTTTAAAGGGCACTAGCTCAATTGTAGAGCGTCTGCTTTACAAAGTAGAAGATTGGTGGTTCAATTCCACTATGTCCTTCCAAAAATCAATACAATATAGGATATTGTAGCTTATTTTTTAAGAAAATAGTATTTAGAGACACAAAAGAGGGTATTGAGACAATATTTGTAGAAATTGTCTCAACTACACAATTTACATAGATAGGGATATTAAGACAATATTTGAGACAATAATTTTGTAAATTGTCTCAACTTAAGACAAAAACAAAATTGTGTATTGTCTTAAATATCGTCTTTAAGGGAGTGTCTTAAACTATTGTCTTAAATTTAAGACAATAGTTGAAGACAATAATTTAAGACACTCGCTTAAAGACGATAATTAAGACAATACACAATTTTCTTTTTGTCTTAAGTTGAGACAATTTCCAAAAGTATTGTCTCAAATATTGTCTTAATATCCCCTTGTATGCAGTAGTGGAATGAGCGAATGGAGAAATATAACTTGCATTGAGGAAAGAGTGCACGTGTGAGTGTGAGCTAGAGCTTAAAGCTTTCATACTGTTTGTAAGGATACAACCTTACATATTCAATATTATTTATAAATATATATATATGATAATTAAATTGATGTTTTTAGAATAGAAATGGAAAAGTATAAATATGATCTATTGGTAGCGACATGTATCAATAGACACGTGGCATAATAATTAGTAATTAATTATCCTAACTAATAAATGCATTATTAAATATCACTCATAATAACCAATTAGGTTTATTACAACAAAGGCTACTAAATGATAAACTAGTGGAACCCCAAAGGTCATCCAAGGGTGAATTAAGCCAATTTTGTGATGAAGTTATTCAAAGAATTGCAAAAGATTCAAGGGAATATGGAAGACCAAGAGTGACCGTGTTAGTTTTTCATCATATAAGTTAGCATTATGATCTTAGGATCTTTTCACTGAGAGAATAACAAGCACAACAATAAAACATAAGCACATCACAATAGACAAGAGACACAAAGAGATTTTCCTCGGGGAAACCATAAAGGAGAAAACCCCGCAGCTTCCTTAGAGATAGAATCAGCACCAAAACAGTAAGAGATCTCCCAACAGCAGTAATCTTCTTCTTCTGTCTAGTCCCAGTATATTTCCTTCCTCACTAATGTGCCACACTTAAGTGAGTGAATGATGTGTGTGATAAATAGAGAGTCTCACTCTCTATTTATATTCTTTCGTTCACTTGAAGTGCACTCAATCATGTTGGCCTAACTTAACAATTACTTACTAGAGCCTACATCTCTATGAGTGTATAATAACCCTAGTGCCCCGAAACTGTGGGGACTTTAACAATGACTTGACATGACTTGTTTACATTATTGATCCCCTCGATCGGAACATCGGGGCAAGACAACATGACTCAAATACAAAATAGAAACATCCCGGAATAAACATCGGGTTACAATACATAAGATACATAGATGAATACATTCTGAAGTTACATATACATCAACACTCCCTCTTACCTAGGAAGGTATTCTTTCGACACAATTTTCAGCACTGGTCTTCTTCTTTGTATCAGCTGGATCATCTTTGTCTTCAAGTCATCTTCGTCTTCAAGTCATCTTCATTTTCAAGTCATCTTCATTATCGGATCTGGATCATCTCTCGATCTGGACCATCATAGAACATCATCACTGGATCTGGATCATCTCTCGATCTAGATCATTACTACTGGATCATCATTACTGGATCTGGATCATGACTCGATCTGGATCATCACTGGTGCTATCTCATGATTCTTCTCGTCACAGGAAGTTCTACAGAGCCAGTCCTTTTTCATACTGGATGTATCATCGCTGGTCCTTTTTCATACCAGATGAGGAAGCTACACAGAGC
>LPNX011092213.1:668135-678271 GCA_001517045.1 Pseudotsuga menziesii | reverse complement strand
GTAACCGACGTCGCTCATCTCGCGAGAAGTGAGTAGGGGTCCTCTGTGTCTGCAGATATACAATGATATCCCTGTACCATGGGTCAGCCGTTGAGATCAAGAAAATGTGTTCTTCAACGAACGTATCTTCACATACCGACTCCTCAGCCTCGCTCGGAAAATCCAATATAAGCTCTGCAAAGATTAATGATTTCTTCGATTTTGCCGAAACAAACTCGAGATCAAACTCTTGCAGGATGACAATCCATTTATTGTATTTTCCCCCTATCATCCTACGTGTGAGGACGAACTGAAATGGATTGACATGCGCCACAACCAAGGTCTGGCGAAGGAGAATATAATGTCTCAAACGCTGAACCGCATGTACAGTAGCTAAGGCAAGCTTCTCAACATGAGAATATCGAATCTCTTTGTCAATAAGGTTTCGGCTCAGATAATAAACGACATGCTCCTGGAGCTCCTCATCCTCCTGAACCAAAACCATCCCAATCGTCTCTAAAGACGCAGCCACATATAATATGAAATCACGGCTATAATCCGGAGGACTAATCACCGGGGCCGATGCTAGGGCTCTCTTAAGTGCATCAAAGGACTCTTGGGCTCGCTCATCCCATTCAAAGGGAGTATCCTTCTTCAAGAGATGCATAAAGCCTCTAGTCAAATTGGCGAAATTGACTACAAATCTTCGTAGGAAGTTTGCCAAGCCTTGCAAACACTGAATATGGCGAATATTACGCAGGGGAGACAACTGAAGTATTGCCTCCACTTTCAAGGGATCGACTCTTATTCCTTCCTTCGAAACGATGAATCCTAAAAGACGACCTGATTTTACGCAAAAGATGCACTTATGAGGGTTCAATCTAACAGCATAATGCCAGGATCTTTCGAAAACCAATCTCAAGTGATATGAATGACGCATCCTCATACGAGAATGAGCAGCGAGGTCATCCAAAAATACTTCGATAATGGACTTGAGATCGTGGAAAATCAAAGTCATCGCCCGCTGAAACGTAGCTCCGGTGTTTTTAAGGCCGAAAGGAATTTTCCGATATGCAAAATTTCCCCAAGGACAAATAAATGCGGTCTTGTGTTGGTCCTTGTTGATTGCATGGGCAGACCCGGGTTTACTATAATTAATCAACAATACCCCAAACTCACTGGCCCTTTCGGCAACAGACCGCAAAGCGATCCGAAGTCTCACCCGAAGTGAATCTAATGGGTTGGCCAAGACTCAAGTGTCTTGGACCAGGTTCTGTTCATCCTACTTCTTTCCCCTTTTGTCCTATGCGCCACTGAGTCAACTAGCTCTGCGCATCGCACGTTCCCTTCTACTCGCGGCACTTTCACCCGAGCGATGCTCAACCTCGCACCGGCTGCTCGAATTCCTATCGCGTCGCACAACTTCCACTTACTCGTAGCTTCCCACTCCTTACCACTTCTCTGCGCACCGCAGAACACCTATCCTTTCCTCAACGCTAAGCCCTCAGCTCGCAGCATCTCGCATCGCAGCTCCTCTGCCGATGCGATATCGCTTCCTCGCGATACCTTACCACTGCGACTTTACGCCCTTAACGTGGATTGCGCCAAGGTGCGACACTCTGCTTTTCAGGAGTCTATTATGAATAACTGGTAAGTAGTGACAGACGTGAAATAATCCTTAAACAACCTACTGCAATACTTCGATCTATCCTTAATCTTTTACAATATTATGAGCAGAACAACACATACATTCATCTACTGCTACTATCGTTACATGCATAATACCAGCAATAATAAGCAAATACAATCACATCCATTCAACACATAACACGCAGGTTTAACATGGTTCACCCCCGGGCTGGGAGCTACGTCCACCAAACTGTGCTTCTATTATATCTTTAGAGGGAAGTTGGCATAGTTTGTTGCTCTGCTCTTGCAGCGCAAATTTTCTCCTAGATCTCTGATCTTCTCTCTCTATATATATATCTTCCCTCTCAGTTCTCTCTCTGCAAATGACTACCTACAGACTCAAAATGACTCACAGACAACTATGTGTCTGGATCGTTACAATGCAGTCTGTCTGACTGATTCCTGAATCTACAAGGCTATCAACTGATCGACTATCTACTGATTTATTAGCTACCCAACCAACCCCTTACAATACAAAAATGCAAGCTTTTATAGGCAGCCCGAAGGTCATGCCATTACAACACTGTGGGCCTGTCCCAACAGTAAACCCATACCCTAAACAGTGACAGTCGGTCCTCTCTGTCCTTGAGGTAGCCGCTTCCCGTCACACCGCAGCTCTCTGCAGTCTTCCATGCTTCCCGGTACTGACCATGGGTACTATGCACTGCTTCTCCTTCTGTCCTTCGCCTTCAATGCTTGAGCCTCGTTGCTCCTTCTTCTTTATGAGGGTCGCTGAGCCCTCCTGTCTCCCGCCGCTGTCTTCAATGCAGTGGTTGAGCTTTCTTCTCTCAGCCGCTCTGGTACCGTTGTCTTCTTGACTTTTCTATCCCAAAAGTCATGGTTTCCGGCTCTGCTCTCCAGCTGGAAACATGCTACACCGTCATAGCTCTGCCCTGTCCTTTTTTCCGCTAAACTTCTCTCTTTCCGCCAAAATTAGCAGCTTCTTCTGTAGCTGCGGGGTCCTGCTCCAACAGTCCCCTAACACTTACTTGTGGCTCGTCCCCAAGCCACCACCAGCAGGTGTTTCCTGTTGTAGCTTCTCCTTCGCCTTCTGCGAAGTTTTCTGCAACTTTTCCCGAAGTTCTGCAACTTCATTCTTCATTACCTCGGCACGCTCTTTCTAGAGTTTCGGTAACTTAACTTGGTGAGTCTTCTAATGCTTTCTGCCCTTAATCACGGTGTCGCTTTCTTCGCTCTGTCTTCCTTGCGAGCGCTCTAGTGTTTGAGGAGTGTTCCACAAATGTCCTTTCCTCATTATGTGAGTTAGAACTTTTATCACAAGGCAAATCTGTATCGTCCAGCCTCCTCAAACCTTTTCTTCCATCTAGAGCCTGGTGGATGGAGAAGAAGCAACCCATGAACTCCGCTCCGAGGACAAGCCTTTGTCCTCGTTCTGGAAGTCTCCCCTCCGCTGGGTTGGCAGTCTTCTTCCACTTCTCTGCTCTTCGACATGGTCCAGGTCCATAAGCTGCCTTGGATCCACAAGGTGTTGTTTTGCCTTTTCTTGCTCAGCACCCCTCTCGAAGCATGCACGCTGCCTCTGATCTATGACAACCATATGTTGTTTCTTTACCTTAGGAAGCTTTTGTTCTGTGGTTAGCTGATCAGATAGGTTAGCGAGCTTCTCCCGTTGCTTTCTTTTTCTGATTTTTACCTTCCTTGTAGCGGGAGATTTCTTCTCATCATTATTCTGCTCTGCTTTCTTATCTTCAGTGATCGGCTCGGCATTCTTTTTCTCTTCAGCAGAGACTTTAGTGAGCACTTCTACTTCTGGCGCTTGACTCTTCATTCCTAGCGATTGTCTAACTTGTGCTGTATTTAGTTTCACAACCCTGGGCGACGTCGTCATGGTGGCTCTACGGTTACCAAGACCGGGGTCAAAATGTCTCAACATGCCTTCTCGAGGTCTCAGTATGCTGGGCATGCAGTGGTTTCGTACTCGGGAGGTCACTGTACGCTGTAACTGGAGTGGCTAATACTTTTCAGGGGATACTCAGGACTGCTCTATATGGCTCTCAGATGTTTGCAAATGTGGCTCTCGTACCTGGGTAGTTCCTATATTTATGCTGAGTCAGTCGTCCTGGCTGGGTCGGTCATCCCGGTAAAACCCGTCGACCGTCATTATTACCTGGATGAGATCATGCCCGCCATTCGGATCCTCAATAAATGCGGAAATCTGCTCACGTGCCCCTCGAATTATGCGGGCTCAGGTGCCGGTCATGTCAGAGATTTTTCCAAATCTAGAAACTTAATGAGGCCTGCCGCCAAATCTACGGTAATGGATACCGGTCATGTCCTCCTTAACTGCCTGTCAGACCGTGACAGGACGGTCCACTATTAGTTACGACACCGGATACGTGGCCCGATGGTACTGGGTACGTGGCCTGATGGTACTGGATACGTGGCCTGAGGACACGTCACATTGCTGCGATGTAACCCCCCTGTCCCCTGCGCAAATTTTTTTTTTTTTTTTTTGAATCGCGCTGGTGCGATTCCCTCCTGACTAGACTGTCTGCCGGTGTAGACTAGTTCCTGGTGCGATGCCTCCTTTCAACTACACTGGGCATCTGCACCTTCATCGGCTGTTCATGCTAAGACAGAGAGGTGGAGAGGTTGGCACTGTAGGGCTTAAGCCTACTGCCATTAATCCATGTGGGAAGAAGCGCCCCGTTCAGCTGGATGAGTTGAGCGGCACCTCCTTCTGTGACTTGCTGTATCTGATATGGCCCCAGCCAATGTGTTTTGAACTTCCCTGGAAACTTCAAAAATTTGCTGTCATATAGGAGCACTAGGTCTCCGATCTGGAAAGTCTTATTCTTAATGTGTCTATCATGCCATGCTTTTTCTCTTGCTTTCTGCACTGTCTGATGGAATCCGGCTATAAACCTGTCTTCTTCCAAGGTAAGCAGCTGTGCTAACCGTTCCTCGACCGTGGCTATGTCAGTCATCCCGGTAATCTGAGCGATTCGTAGGCTAGGGAGGATATACTCCATAGGCATAACAGCCTCCTGGCCGTATACCAAGCTGAAAGGTGTGTGTCCCGTAAGTTTCTTGCATGTGGTCCTGTATGCCCACAGCACAGCGTTAACTCTGAGGTCCCAGTCATTCCTTTGGTTATTGCAGATATTTGTGAGAGCATTTTCTAAGATCTTATTGAAGGCCTCCACCGTACCATTAGCTTGTGGGTGGTAGGGGGTGCTCTTATAATGTTGAATCTGGAATTCTTCTGTCAATGCCTCAATAGTGCTGTTCAGGAAGTGTGTGCCTTGGTCACTCATCAAAATTACTGGGCATCCAAACCTGCTGATGATGTTTTCAAAAAGGAACTGTGCAGCTGTAGCAGCATCACAATTTCTCACGGCCTTGGCCTCTGCCCATCTCGTAAGGTATTCTGTTCCAGTGATGATGTATCTCGCACCTGTGCGCTTTCCTGGTGGGTTGATTGGTCCCACAAAATCAATAGCCCATTTGTCGAATGCGCGCAGTGTGACCTGCGGTCGCAGCGGCATTTCATCGCGGCGCGAGGGTTTTCCTACCCTTTGGCAGATATCGCAGCATCTGCAGAAGTCCTTTGTGTCTTTATGCAGTGTAGGCCACCACAAGCCTGTGTCTAGAATTTTCTGCGCAGTTGGTTTTCCTGCGTAATGTCCTCCTGCGGTTCCTGAATGAGCCTCTTTGATAATAGTGTCTTTCTCATGTGGCATCACACATCTGCGCAGAACCTCATCCGGGCCTAACTTGTATAGACATCCTGCAATGAGGGTGAAGTCTGCTGCCTTAACAACCAACTGCTTCTTTTGCTGTTTAGTAAAGTCGTCAGGGGCTACTCCTGTGGTGAGGAAGTGCATAATGTCGGCATAGTACTCGTCTGCAATCTGTATGGAAAACAACGGCGCGTCTGGCAGATTGTCTTCTAGGTTACTGGGCTCTTCTCCTGAGTCTAGCCTTGACAGGTGATCGGGTCCTGTGTTTAGTCTGCCTGGTTTCACAATGATTTCGAAGTCATACTCCTGGAAGAGGAGTAACCATCTGCAGATTCTCCCCCCTAACACTGGTTTATTGACTAGGTACTTTAATGCGGAATGGTCGGTAAACATTTTAAACGAGGCGCCTAGTAGGTAGTGCCTGAACTTCTGCAGCGCATATACCATAGCTAGACCCTCCCTTTCTGTTGTGGTGTAGTTCTTCTCTGCTGTGGATAACTTTCTGCTGGAATATGCAATGGGATGGTCAAGGTCCCCTTCTCCCGGCTGGGTTAAGACTACTCCTCATGCGACATGGGAGGCATCCACATGTACATGGAAAGGCTTAGTCCAATCTGGAAATACTAGGATGGGTGCTGTAACCATCTTCTCCTTGAGTATGTCTAGGCTCTTCTGGCATTCCTTGTTCCATAGGAATTTTACATCTTTTTTGAGCAATTTCTCCATCGGCGCTGTAATCTTTGCGTAACCCTTGATGAACTTTCTGTAGTAGCCAGTATGACCAAGTACTGTCCTCAGTTGCTTGACTGAATTAGGTGCTGGAAGGTTTACTATGATAGCTATCTTGGCGGGGTCTACCATCAAGCCTTGTCTGCAAACAATGTGACCCAACAAGATACCAAATGGTGCACAGAATATACATTTTTTTAAATTTAGAGAGATCTGGTATTACCTACATTTTTCTAACATCAGTCTGAGATCGCCTATGTGCTTATTGATTAATCCAAATACAGTCCAATCATCAAAATATACTTCCAAGAATTTATGAATGTATTCTTTAAATATAGCAACTACTACTCTAGAAAATATAGCTGGAGCATTCTTAAGGCCAAAGGGCATTACCGTATACTGGAACGAGCCCCATTCTGTTGCAAATGTAGTCTTGGACCAATCTTCTGGGTGTATTCTGATCTGGTGATAGCCTGAAAACCCGTCAGTGAAGGAGTAGACCTCTTGTCCTCCCACGTTGTCTAATACTTCGTCAGTGAACGGCGTTGGAAATGGATCATGAAGTGATGCATCGTTGAGTTTTCGCAGATCAACACAGATCCTTATGTCCCCTTTTGTTTTCTTCTCTTGCACCACCATAGGGCTCACCCATTCACTTTCCTCTACTGGTTCAATGATGCCTGCTGCTAGCATTTTATCAATTTCGTCCTTGACCTTTTCTTTGTATCGCGGGTTCAATCTGTATGGACGCTGCTTAACTGGCCGAGCATCCTCTTTTAGTGGTATCCTCATGACTCCCAAGTCTCCAACTATTCCTTTCATCTCCGTGAACTTGGTGGGAAATAGGTCTTGATAATTATGGAGCAGATCTGCAATTTGTCCGACTGTCTCATCGTTCCAGTAGTCCCCAATAGAGGCAAACTTAGGTTCTTCGTCGGTACCAATATTGATCTTTTTGATCTTGATGGGCTCGGTGATGGCTGGAATTTCTAGCTGTGATCCCTCCACTTCGCGAGTACCTTCTGATTCTGGGATGTTGGTATTGCGAGGGTCCTCCTCCGCTTCTTCTGATTCTGATGTGAAGTTATAGCATTCCAATGCCTCTTCTAACTGGGTGATCCACTCAGGTTGGACTGGTACTGGGATAGTGTGGTCCTCAAAAATCTTGGTCTTGATGATATCTAGGGCTTGGGCAACACTTGGATGTTCTGACTCAAATGCAAAGGTAAGTAGGAAGCTGTCTGTCATGAGCGGCCATGTGACTGTGCCCTTTTGCAGCTCGGTCTCTGTGTACCAATTCCTTGGAATTGTGTCCAATGTGTGAATGAATCTGTGAACCCATTCATCCTCTGGAACATTCGACCAGTTCTGTTCGCATGTCTGAATGTGTATCCTGGGGTCAGTTTCTCCTGTGTACTTGCACTGAGCATACTCTCTGTCGTCGGAAAACCTGATGGCCATCAGTCTCTTGATGTTATCCCATGATGCAATGTTTTCTTTATGCGCGTACCACCATCTTGCAGGTGTGGCTCGAACTGCAAGGTCCATAGCTGCGGTCCTCTGTTCAGGGGTAGTTTGTTGCTCAAATTGCTCGAAAAACTCTTGGATGTCTGCCAAGCCATGATATGAGGGAATCTCAGCGATCTCGGCACCAATCCATCGCAGTGACTTACTTATAAACGCACATCTGCGCGATGATACTTCGTAGAGTCTGTTCTGCCAGTTTTCTAGACCAACATCCGAATTCGAAGCACATGAACTGTCGCATTGCCAACTAATGTGCCCTTCTGCAGTGGGATTGATATAGTCATTCTGGTTCGATGTCATCTGGTAGAGACTTTCTATATTATGTGCCTCGTCCTCTGCTCGGATAGGTTCGATATATCTAGGTCCTTGGTAGGGATCCAACGGTGCGATGACCCGGATCCGCACATCCTCAAAGGTCATCTGTCTTTTCTTTAGGTGAATGACAGCTTTGCTGCCAATTGCCCAATCAATACTCAGTAGTGCTGGATATGGTCGGCTGTCACCGATGATTTCTATGACCTCGAAGTCTATGAAAGTACAAACTCCGTTAATATCAACTGGCACCTGTGATAATCAACCCAATGGTGATACTCGCTGCTGGTTAGCTATTCGTAGGTGGATAGGCGATAGGGCTAACTGAGGACTACCCATTTGTTCCCACGTTTGCTTGGTTAGAACGTTCACCTCTGATCCTAGGTCTAAGACAACCTCATCCATTTCGAAGTCACCAATCTGGGCTGTGAATTTCATCTCTCTTCCTGTCCTTGCATGTCTTGTAATATTATGGACAGCGCGGTGTGCACTGTCCGAGAGAGAGGGTTGCTGACACTGGTCTATCATACGCTGTAGTTCACCAACAGCTTTATCATTTCTCAGGAGTTTTAAGCAGCTGTGCAGGAAGGCTTGTATACTTCCTGTGGATTCATCCTCCTCACCTCTTCCGGATGTTGTGGCTTGCTGTGTCTGCTTAGGGTTATTGCTACAAGGTACTTGCTGTGGTACGCCCCTAGACGGCGGTACCTGTGGTTCTGCTAGTGGAGTTTCCTCAAAGGAAGCCTTAGCTTCGTGAAAGGTCTCCTTAGTTTGTTGTAGGTTGAGTGCAGTTGCCTTAGTAGGGGCTCTGCGCACCCACTCCTGGCTTGTGTTTTGTCTGGTCTCCTGCGATGCGCCACTGGTGGAAACACCACTCCGTGTCACAATGTTAACTGCTGGTTCTGGTTCCCTAGGCTCAGCAGCAATGAGCTGGATATTCTGGTGTGCAACTGGCTTAGGATCTCTGATCTTAGCTATTAGGACGGGGCACTCTTCTATGGTATGATCATAGGATTTGCAGTAATTACAAGTAGTAGTGGCGTTCTGGCAGTCCCGAGCATAGTGTCCGACAGTTCCACAATTATAACAAGTGACCGGTCCACGACCTTGACCAAAACCTCCTTCTCTTGCGAAGCCTCCTCCTCGGCCTCGTCCTCTGAATCCTCCTCCTCGGCCTCCATACAGCTGAGCCGGCTGTGTCCCTGCTGCTGGACCCTGTGCGTCTGCTTGGACTCGGTATACATCCTGTGTTCTTTCTGATAGGAGATCATACGCTCAGCAATCTTGTGGTTCATGCCCGACGGATTTACAGAAAATACAATAGAGATTTTTGGGTGTCTAGACATACTTTTGAAGCAAAGGACATTGCTGAGGTGGATGTCCTTGAGTTCTACATATTTCACACCATGGCCCCCGTGCTCGTGGTAAGGGGTTAGGAGCCCCTGACGCTAAATATTCTGCAAAGACTGGACAGTTGTCTTTACTGTGGCCCTGCTCTCTGCACTTGATGCACCATATGTCTTGCATAGCCTCTTTCCCCTTTTTAAGTTCGTGTATCTGTAAGGTGAGTTTGGCCAACTGGGTCTGTAGAGTTGTCATCCCTGTACTGATTTCTGCTAGAGGGGAAGCCTCTAGTTTCATTGCCATCTCCAGCGCCTCATCTTGAGTAGTGAGTTTCTGTTGCATTAGTGGCAGTCTGATGTGGTGGAGCAGCGCTGCAATAAACCATTCTTTATGCTGCTCCGGCGCAAAGTCAAAACTTACTTGATCTATAAGAGCTTTGAATTTCTGGTCAAAATCCCATACTGACTCTGATGGTAATTGTTTAATATCTTTAAGCTCGGTAATGCACTGAGATTCGGATTTAGGTTTCTTGAACTCTTTAATCATGGCGTTCTTGACCTGGGCGAGCGTTTTAGGTAGTGTAGTATATTTTATGTACCATGTTAAGGCTCTGTCTCTGAGTGTGGTAACCAACTGTACAAGTTTAAGGTTATCATCGTTGATTTTTTTAATGGTCCACATTGCTTCGCATAGGAACCAGTGTTGTTCCGGGTCTTCAGCTCCTGTACCTTTAAAGATAGGTAGCTTCATGTCGTCTCCCATTCTATTTCTCTGTGGTGGGTTCTGATTGACCGGAGTACTACCACTCAGCGGTGTAGGTGAGGGCGCTGTGGCGGAAGTAGGTACTGACTA
>LPNX011092213.1:598626-659471 GCA_001517045.1 Pseudotsuga menziesii | reverse complement strand
CCATTCAAGAAGGCAGTCTTGACATCCATCTGGTGTATCTTCCATTTCATCACTGCAGCCAGAGAAAGTACTGATCTGATGGAAGTGTATCTAGCTACAAGTGAAAATGTTTCTTCATAGTCTATTCCCTCTTTCTGAGAGAAACCTCGAGCTACAAATCTTGCCTTATACTTTTCAATGCTACCGTCTGCAGCATGCTTGATCTTGTAGATCCATTTGGAAGTTACAACTGACTTCCCTTCTGGTCTTGGGACAGCATCCCAAATGCCATTCTTCATGATTGATTGATATTCTTCAATCATATCATCCTTCCATTCTTTCTGATCTGCTACTTCTTCATAACTGGAAGTTCTTTATTAATGAAATCACATAGTAAAGCTACATAGCCGGAATTGGATCTGGTTCTCTTTATTTCTCTGTGATTTTCTTTTGGAGCCCCATATCTTTCTGCACCTTGGATAAGTCCACATACCCAAGAAGGTTTCCTCTTATGCGGATTCTTCTCCAGAGGTGGATCTACAGGTCTTTGTGGTTCCTCGAACTCTCGATCTTCTTCTTGAGCTTCTTCGTCCATGATTGTATCATGAATTCTGGGTACTTCTGCTTCAACTTCTTCAGGTTCTTCAGTAGGTCTCTTTCTGGATTTGTTGTAAGTTGTACCTTCATCAAATGTCACATCTCTGCTGATGTCAATCTTGTTGTATCTTGGAAAATAGATTCTGTAAGCCTTCGAGCTTTTAGAGTATCCCACAAATATGCCCTTCTTTCCTGAAGGATCTAATTTTGTTCTCTTTTCTTTTGGAATGTGTATGTACACGGGACAACTGAATATTCTGAGATGGCTGACTTCTGGTTTCTTGTCGGAGAAGACTTCTTCAAGAGTCTTGTTCTCTAGTACTCTATGTGGAGTACGGTTCTATACATACACCGCTGTCCTGGCAGCTTCCGCCCAAAGATGCAAAGGTAGATCTTGATCATGAAGCATAGCTCTTGCAGCTTCCATGATAGTTCTATTCTTCCGTTCCACAATTCCATTCTGTTGTGGATTATAAGGAGTGGACAACTCCCTCTTAATCCCTGATTCTTTGCATAGCTCTTTGAATTCATTCGAAGTGAATTCTCCTCCATTATCTGATCGAATGGTCTTGATCTTCTTTTCAGTATGGTTTTCAATCAAGGCTTTGAATTCCTTGAACTTATCGAATACTTCATCTTTGTTCTTCATAAAGTAAACCCGTGTCTTTCTAGAAAAATCATCAATAAAAGAAACATAGTATGCATACCCGCTTAGTAAGTTTGATGATATAGGACCGCATACATCGGATTGGATGACTTCTAGAATACCTTTGGCTTTTCTTTCACTGCTAGGAAATGTCTTCTTTGTATTATTCCCTTTCGCACATCCTTTGCAAACTCCATCATGTTTTGCATGGAATTCTGGAATACCTTCAACAGCTTTACTTGCAATAGGTAGTGCTCTGTAATGCACATGTGCAAGCCTTCTATGTCAAAGTTCATTTGGCTCTACCGTGTCATGGATCAAGGCTTGTTCTGGATGGCCCTTCAATTTGTACAAGCCTCCTTCTTGCTCTCCAATCACTACCGCATCATCGATAGTCTTTCCTTTTGGCCACATGATGACTTGACCATCTATTAATGCAACCCACATTCCTTTTGCATCTAATGCTGAAATGGATAGAAGGTTCTTCTTGAGTCCTGGAACAAACAATACTTCTTTCATTGTTAGAGACTTACCAGAGTCTAGCTTGTATGAATATTCCCCACTACCTTTTATTGGATATTGGTAGTCATCTCCTAGCTTCACCTTGTGAAGTGATTCATGTTCTGACAGTCTTACAAAGGATTCCTTGAATCCCATCATATGTTTGGAAGCCCCACTGTCTATAAGCCAATCATTACTACCATGAGTAATGTTACCTGTGAGAGCTGATATCAGAACATATTCATCCTCGCTTGAAGAATCTTCACTTTCATATCTGGATCTCTTCTTGGATGGTTCATCATCCTCTGCAGCATGAGCATGATGTCTTCTTTTGTTTTCCTTCTTCTTATGAGAGCGGCTCTTGTTCTTATGATAGTATTTTGCAAAGTGTCCCACCTCATCACATGTATAACATCTTAATTTTGATATGTCTTTCCTGAGATGAGAATCCTTACCTTTGGAGTAATGAGGTCTTCTTCTGCTTTTCTTGGAGTGAGTTGTAAGGGCTTGGTCTTCACTTCTCATCTTCTCTTCTTGAGCTGCTATCCGTGCTTCTTCTTAAGAACATTCTTCCCATAGTCTATTGAATTTAACTAACTTCTTTCTAGCACAAATTCCTTGGATGAAAGCATCCCATGACCTAGGAAGGCCATTCAAAGTAGTCATCACAATCTCTGCATTTTCCACTTCTTCATCAACAGCTTCTAATTGTTCCTTGATCTGAGAAACCCTTGTAAAGTAAGACTGAATAGTCTCAGCATTCTGGATATTCACATTCTTCAATTGGTTTCTCAAGGTCATCTTCATGTTAATGTTCTTCCCTTCAAACAATTTGGTTAGGGCATCAAACATAGCTTTAGGTGTCTTAAGAGATGATACCTGTGGTATGAGATGATCCTTGATAGAATCAGCAATGATTCTCTTTGCCATAACCATCTTTTTCTTATGCAAGGCTTTAGCCTCATCTCCCTCTGGAACTGGAACCTCTTCATTGATATAGGAGTCTAATTGATTCTCTTCCAGGACCAGGGAGATCCTATACTTCCAAGCTCGGAAGTTTTCAGCTCCCTCAAGCTTTTCATCAAGCTTGGTATGATGAGACATCTTTAAATGAGAACCTCAAATGTAAATACAAAGGATTTTAGATCTTACCAGGTTCAAGATGTCGGATCTAAAACTTGAGCTGAAATCCTGCAAAGCTGGTTCAGGAGCAAATTAGGGTTTTGCTTTTCTAGAGTTCTGTCCAACCAAATGCTTTGAATTTGATCCCTAACTTCTATTTTGGGGAGGAGATCAATCCAGGCCTGGGCTCACTGAAAAATTCCTCTTCTGTAAAAATCCCTAATTTCCGACCCTAGTGACAGGTCCAAAACTGAAAAACCTCAGAATTGGATTATGTTTCGACAGAAAGATGCGCCCTAAGGAGGAGAGTTGTTCCACCTTACTTTTGTTGAAAATCTGTGGAGGAAGGTCAACAAACTAGGAAGCCCTAGTTCCCGCAGCTGCACAGTGTCTTCTTCTTAGGTTAGCTCTGATACCATGTTAGTTTTTCATCATATAAGCTAGCATTATGATCTTAGGATCTTTTCACTGAGAGAATAACAAGCACATAAATAAAACATAAGCACATCACAAGAGACAAGAGACACAAAGAGATTTTCCTCGGGGAAACCATAAAGGAGAAAACTTTGCAACTTCCTTAGAGATAGAATCAGCACCAAAATAGTAAGAGGTCTCCCAACAGCAGTAATCTTCTTCTTCTGTCTAGTCCCAGTATATTTCCTTCCTCACTAATGCACCACACTTGAGTGAGTGAATGATGTGTGTGATAAATAGAGAGTCTCACTGTCTATTTATATTCTTTCGTTCACTTGAAGTGCACTCAATCATGTCGGCCTAACTTAACAATTACTTACTAGAGCCTACATCTCTATGAGTGTATAATAACCCTAGTGCCCCGAAACTATGGGGACTTTAACAATGACTTGACATGACTTGTTTACATTATTGATCCTCTCGATCGGAACATCGGGGCAAGACAACATGACTCAAATACATAATAGAAACATCCCGGAATAAACATCGGGTTACAATACATAAGATACATAGATGAATACATTCTGAAGTTACATATACATCAACAGACCGAGCCTTAGCCTACATATTGTAATCTCATGTGATGAGAAAGAGGTTTTTTTGCTCTAATAATTTTTTTAAGTACGATTGTTGAACTGTGAATGAGGAGAATCCTTGGATCCACTTTTGTACAAGAATGTGGATAAATGTATTGAACTATTTCATGCACACATATGGAATAAGACCATTTTAGATTTCTAAATGGATTATTCTTGTAGCCCTCTATCGCTTATTTCATATGGCATTCTTTTCATTTTGCTTCCTATGAGTAGTGAAATCAGAATGGAATAACTTGTAAGATTGTTCTTATATTTATGCTTTCATTCTTTTGGTTGTTTCGTTGCTTCTTAAAATAATTAATTGAATTTAGAATGCAGCTGTCGAATCATTATTTCAATGCTCACCCCTGTTACTTTCACTCCTGGTCAAGATAGGTTAGGTTAGTTAGGAGCTGTATTAAGGTTATATTAGCTTAGTGTACATCCCTTAATTATAAAACCATAAGTGATGGAATGTGTTACAGCTGGTGAAACTCAATAAGGAATGGTTGCTAAGCTAGAATCCAGATGAGCTCCCTACTCCAAATGGTCTGAGTTTTGATTGAGACTTCTTCTCAGTGAGAATCCCTATTAAAACCAAAAATTGGCCACATAGCTCTCTATGGTCCAAACCATAATTATACATCATAATCCCACCATTATTCCCTCTATTTTGACCTTCACAATTCAATTCCACCTAGATTGGTCCAAAACATCATTATTCCTTCCCCCAAAAATATAGAGTATGACGACAGGGATGACCTGGAAGCAAATGGTGCTAAATCATGGGGAGGGAATCATAGCCGTGGAACTGGGGAGGTGAATGCAATGGGGAGATACTTGGGGAAGTAACTAGACAAGTTATATCTAGGGGATCCAAGGGAGACTCGTTGCAGAGTACTCTAAACAAAGGAGACCGAATGGAGGGAAGCTACCATAATGGGAGACTAAATGCAATATATGTGGGCACCAAAAGGCACCATTTGGGACTTCTTCATAGTTTAAGGAGCGTGAAGAAGGGATATAAGTATGCTAAATATGATACTATCTCATGGATTTTTCTCAAACCTAAGAGAGTAAATGCTCGATGGTATTTTCATGTTTAGAGATTCTGAAAATAGGAAGAAGACTCCAGTGGGTTTATTTTTCGTATAGTAGTCTCCTAAGTCCGAAAAAGGATAAAAGTGTACAAAGGAGAGCTCTCCTAGCCGAAAGGGGCTGAGAGACTTCTTTTCTGTAGTAAATCCAACAAGGCCGAAAAAGATTAAACTTATACTGATTAGACGGTCATTCAAATAATTTTACGAGCATGAACGAAACCAATTTTTCTGGATGATATTTTCTTTATGAGAGGGTTGGAAAAGAGATTAAATACAACCCATTAGTGATATTTTTTGTAAGTTACAGTCCCAGTGTCCCACAAAGCATAAAAGGATACAAAGGGAAAATTTCCTAGCTGGAAGGACCCAGGGTGGTCCTTTTGATGCCAACCTGAACCAGAATACTGACTAAATCACCCAATTTAACTAGTAAACCAATTCAAATCAGCATTCCTAGGAATAGTTAGGTTCTAACTTAGCAGAACCTCCACACTTAGCTGCCAGGCTAAGTCCTTCCTTAATGCTATCTCCACAAGTTCAATTCTGTAAACAGGTTTTCGCAAGTTCCTTCCCCGCAGCAGAGTTTTCGCAACTCTGTTCCTGTAAGTCTTTTTCTGCAACAGATTCTCCGCAACTCTATTTCCGCAATTGCAAATTGCGGGTTACAAATTCAACTTTTCCATAAGTTGAACTTCCGCATTTCTGTGCCCACAATGGCCTTTCCACATGCAGGTTAGGGGTTGCAGATCCAACTTTTCCAAAAGTTGAACCTCCATAATTTCACTCCCGCAATTCCTTTTTCGTAACTTCTCTCTGAATCGTTGATCTTCTGCAGGACAGATCTGGACCGTTGATCTATTTTCTTTCGTGGATCTAATTTATGACCATTAGATCTTTGTGGATCCAAACTCCATCATAGATCTAAGTTTTATTTTGATCATCCAAGCCACGCACATGCTTAACTCATCTTCATCGATCCTTATAGTGATCGATCTCTATAGACCCCGAATCTTCAACAACTTTGCATACGCATTAGAAATTCATGAAATATGAAGCGGATTATTCATCCAACTCTCCCCTTTGATTGATCAGAGACTCGATCAATCGATCTCCATTTCCTCTCTCTCAAAAGCCATCTTTCAAATACGACTTATCAAGTGTTAACAGGAAATAAATCAAACATTCATTTCATGAAACCACACATTTAAACAGAGATGAATTTATACACAGACATTTATCTAAAATAGGATTTTTCATTCACATACTGAAACTGTATATACAAATTTGTTTCAAAACCTATGTTCTGATCTCCTTAGGCCTGATACATCTTTAAGTGGCCTTACTTGAGCTAGATTTACTTTGTTATGGCTACTCCTCCTTATTCCTGTCTCTTCCTCTCCTATTCTCCTATTCGTATCTATATGTCTATGCCTCACATGCTTACATATATATACACAACAATATTCATGAACCATTCGGGTTCAGATCCTCAATACAATCAACAATCTCCTACAATACATCAATTGTTATCTATTTTAAGTAACTTTCAATCCTATCTCAATGACTCACTCCATTTGACATGGCTTACTTATATGACTCATCAAATGACTCATCACTTACCTAGTGACTCACCTAAATGACTCACCATCATCTAGAATCACATATTTTACATAGATTTATTTACAAAGTGATAGTTCGAAGACCATCAACTCAGAATTTAAGACCCCTTCTAGGCCTAATCAGACTTTGAACTTAAATTTGTATGGAGAGCATGATGCCCTCTATCAGACTCCCTAGGAAGAAAGAAATATGACCTCCAGGTCATATACTTCTATCTTCAATATACTTGGATCCAAAAACTTATGCTATAACTGATCATCCATCTCATCATGTTGTGTTGTCTTTGTCATCTTCAGTTCTCCTAGTTTCCAAATTTTCTGTTGTAATGCTCCACTAGCTTTGCTTCTGCAATCTTTTTTTGTCATCCGTCCTCTCTTGTTGCTTTGCTTCTTTGCTCTGCTGATGAAAATATTCATTCCTTCTTCATTCCTTATTTGAGACATATTCACCATCAACAACCTTAATTGTTTAATCTCCATGTCCAATCTAACCTTTGACCGGTACACCTGCATCTTCTTTTCCTGAAACTATTGTTGTCCTCTTGACTCTCTATTGCTATCCGCTAAATTATAAAATAATTCAGTACTTTTATCTATTGTCTTCTCTTTTCCAATGTTGTCATCAAACATTAAGGAGTCATGTTTAACAACCCCTAGATTGATCAACCAATCTTCTAACATTTCTAACTCTTCGTCATAATTTCTGAAGTTAGAAAAAATTTCCTTGTCTCCATTAACTAACTTTATAACAGCAAATTCCTTTAGGTACTGATCACCCCTTTGAGACAATATAGTCTCTTCCTATTTCATGACAAAATTATTCCCCTCTCTTTCAGCAACACCACTATCCACATATGCAAGTGTTCTCTTTTGTTTATCTCCATGAGACCATGTCATCTCGTTCTTCACTTCCAAAACAATATTCTGGCATTGATCCATGTCAAGAATACATGGATACTCTCCTTCTTCTTCTTTTACCTCTGGGACTACCTCACAAGGTTCATCACATGTTATTCCTGCAGATATACATAATTCATTAATTCCAAAAATATTGAAATTTTTATCTACCATTGAATTTCTTATCAACACATTCTCTTGTT
Organism: Pseudotsuga menziesii; assembly: GCA_001517045.1. Lineage (NCBI taxonomy): Eukaryota > Viridiplantae > Streptophyta > Pinopsida > Pinales > Pinaceae > Pseudotsuga > Pseudotsuga menziesii. The sequence goes on along the minus strand of LPNX011092213.1, from coordinate 651,755 downwards.
GAATTGAACTCTCCCAAAAGTTTGTGAGACTTTCAGCTAGTCCCTCTTCTGCGCCATCTTCTTCTAAGATGATTTTATGTTTTGCTTCACAATAGTGAATATATTCTTCTTTCAATGGTCCAATTCTTCTTTTTCCTTTCTTTCCCAAAGCATCCATCCTATGCTTCATTTCCTTATCATCCTGCATAAACACATCATCTAAGTGTTCTTCAATACCTACAGTCATACACAAACCATTAGATTTAAAAACACGAGACTCTAAATTCCTTGTTAATATTTCCTCTTGCATCCCTCTGTTGTGTTGGTCTGAACACAACATCAATATGTCACCATCACCTATTTCTCCAACAGTCTAAGCTGCATGGTGTATACCATTCTCACTTTTACATGGTGAGAGGGAGTTGCTAGTCTCACTAGCTCTTGAAGAACCAGTGTAACTAGTTGATGTACCTCCTATAAAAAAGGAGATATGCATGATGCTCATATTAAGAAGGAAGCTGAGAAATGTATTCAAGAATCTTATTATGATTCTTATGATTAGTGGTGTGGCAGTCACCAAACAAATATTTTCCTCAATTAAGAAAAAATGTGCAATAAAAGAGCCTGAAGAGTTTCAGAATGATGGACTACAAATCCATGGCCACACATATGAAGGTAAATATGAAATTTTATCATTCTTATATCATATTTGGAGGATCTCAAGTCAGTTGAGATGTATTTGGTTAGTCACAGATCCCAAGATCTGTTATGTGCCTTGCAATTTGTACATAGACACGTACAAAGCATGTGTTGTTGTACCTACTTGGTACAAGTGTATGTGGACGCATATATGTCTTGATCAGTAAAAGAGAGTTTTAAATATATATGAAATCTTACTAATATAGTGATCGAGGAAGATCACATGTGTTTCTCTAGATAGAGCATGTTGAAAAGCAATAAATATTTTGAGGGTTCTAGTCATTTATATTCGAGACATGGTACATATCCATATATGAGTAGCATTGCCAGCATTCTTATTAAGCTTATGTCCGGGATAAGATTGGTATAATACATAATAACTCCCCTAGTTGAAGAGGGAGTATCGATGTGTCTTCATAGACGACAGCAGATAAAGTACCCACCAGTTAGTCATCGTACATGACTTAGGCAGTCGAGGGTTGTGATAGCTTTTGGAGAGAATCCACATGAGGAGAGACATGGTCAAAAGTCTCATAGACTAATTATAGTATGGATTGTTAGAGAACGGTTAAAACCTCTTGAATAGGTAGTTGGGGTGCTGCAAATTTAAAGAGAAGGATCATTGAGAAAGTGATTATGACTTGAAGAACATCACAGAGAATGACATGCTCACAAAGAACTTTTCTAAATAACAGAAGATTCAAGAATTCAACAAATGTTGAAGAGTAAAAGAAAAGATAAGTATTTATTTTTGCATGTTATTACACATTTTTTATATAATGTTGTATGTGATGTATTTAAAAATCAATGGTTTCTAGTTTAGAGAAACTTTATTCTGGATTGGATCCAGAAGATGCTACTTTGTGAAAGTAGCTGGTTGGTCTTTTAGCAGACCTCTTGTATTTTATGCTTACTACTAAGAATATGTTTGAGTACCTTTGAGGTACATTAGAATAGCCTCTTGATTGTATGTGATACATGGAAGGCCTATTATTTGATTGTGCTATCCAACTATTGTTTTAGCCTGAGATAAGCAATGTAATTTGAATCTATTACTACAAAAGCTAAGTGTATTGCGGCTAGTACTACAAAAGAAAGATGTATGTATGAGAGTACTACAAAAGAAAAATGTGTTTTGTGGATAGTACTACATAATAAGGAGTAGTGTAGCTTGGGATGATACCTACTAGGGTGAAAGACTTGATCATATAGTCATTAGGTATTAATAGTCAAGATTTCTCGAAACCCTATATGTGTTTTATGATAAAAAACATTAGAGATGAAGTTTTACTTCATTGAAGTCATGGTCATTATTTCCAGTACATATGTACTGATGAGAAGATTACAAGTTTGTGACAAGCCTCTATTTGTGACGAAGTTTAAAAAATTATGAGATAAGCATGGTATGGCAGAGAATACTTCCCTCACTGAGAGGGAGTTTTGAGATTATAGCATCAGGAGTCATTCTCTAGTATTATAATATCAAGACAGTAGGCTTGTGTGGTCCTATGAATATCCTCATATGATTGAGGTGGTGATGTTGTAAATTCTTGTTAGTAATATCAAGACAGTATGCTTGTGTAGTCTTACAAATATCCTCATATGATTGAGGTGGACAGTAGGCTTGTGTAGTCCTACAATTATCCTCACATGATTGAGGTGGACAGTAGGCTTGTGTAGTCCTACAAATATCCTCATGTTGTGAGGTGGTGTACTTTACTATGTAAAGTAGATATACTATGTGATGTATGGCTAGTCTTGGTAAACAGGTGCTACAAGTCTCCTTTAGGGATTAGCTACCCCTAGAGTGATTTACTTTAGCATATGACTATATGACCTGGAGAAATACATATGAGCATAGGTTCGGAAACGATCTTATGAGTATAATATGATTAATTAATACACACATGGACCATGCATAGATATTTAATATAAGCACATAGATAGAGAGAGAATTTGAAATTGCAGTTATGGTAAACAAGTTCAGTTAATTAAGGGTTTAACTTCTTAATTTATGCAAATGGTTATTGGAAATAAACACTGATGGAGATGCACTAGTTTTGTTTAGTTACACTCAGTTATGTTCAGTTACATTCAGTTCAACTCAGTTAACTACTCAGTTAGAGTTAGTTAATTAATGGAAGGTGCATATATTCATGTGGAAGATAATTATGCAGTGCCATCTTGACACCAGATCAGTGTGGGGTGCATGATTAAAGACGGATCAGTGTTCTAATTGTCAACAAGTTGTTGCTACATGCAACCATTCTATTTTTGTTGTAAAACCTAATTTGACTTATTATTAAAGTGCTATGCACTTGGAAAGTTAGATACGGTTTTCCATTCGATCTCTAATCTCTGGTGCTCTCAGTGAAAGCAATATGCTATTGTGTTGTAATCATTCTCTGCTACTAATCTATCATACTCTAAGATCATTTGCTATGTTTTTTATACTGTGAATCAATAGAGGGTTTTCCCAGGGTATATCTTGTGTTCTATGGTTTGATTTATGTCTTTGGATTATTGATGAGATTTATATGCACTGTTATTATGGATTAAAGTTTTAAAGTTCAAGTTTCTTCATATTTTGCTCAATCACTAACAATATTTGGTCAATGACTTGAAAGGGTATAAATAGGGAGGCTCTCTCCCTCATTTATACACACCTCACACACTCTCTAATGCATTTGAGAGAGAGAGAAAAATTCATAGGAGGAGAGAAATATAGATGTTGAATATTTCTTATTACTGGTTTTGATCATCTTACTATTCTGAAGAAGTTTGTGGGGTTTTCTCCTTTATGGTTTCATCGATGAAAATATTTGTGTCTTGTGCATATTTTACATTTTATGCATTTTTTTGTACTTGTTATTATTTCAGTTAAAGATCCTTGATAATCTAATGAGATCTTAATAAAATCTAACAATATATTGTTGACACTGAGAGGGGGGGTGAATCAGTGTGAAGCCAAATTTTAAAACCTTTCTTAGCTTATCACGGTTAGCTACCAATTCATCAATTCATTACTCTACCATAATCATTTCATAAACATCATTCACAAAGCATAAGCATTTCATTCATAAAGAACCATAACACACAAGAACACAACACCATATAATTTTGTAATCTTTTTGTATTATTTTGGTCCGGCTACAACCGTTAGGCAAAATCAGCACCTACTGATACATAGAGCACCTACTCTAGATTCAGGACCCTGCCTAGTTTTCTTAGACCCTGCTAAGAAGGGTTTGAGGTATCCTAACCTCAAAAGCAAGACAAGCTTTCTTTTACAATTAAAGCTCAATCTGTTCCTTCAATCTATTCTGCTGTTGTATCACTGCTCACTGCTGCTTCATTAATCTCTGCTCATCAATGCTGCTCATCATCTTGGCTCATCATCCCTGCTGCTCACATCATCATTTTGTCAGGCACATCATTCTGATCATAATCATGTTGCTGTCAGCATCATCCAACAATCATCATATCAAGCTGCTCTGCATTTTGGCTCTAGTTATGTCACAACTAACTTCAGTGGCTGTAACTGCCCATTCAACTCAATTTTGTCTGTCATTATCCTTTCAGTTGTCAAATCAATGTTATCAATCAAGAAGAGTTTTTCTCATACACTGCTTATGCAAGTCTGGTCGTATATATAAGTTTCCTGCTGCTCTAATATGTGTCATTCATCATACCTTTGTCCTTCATAATGATCTTTAAAACTAAGAATACCACTGGCTACCTATAAGCTTGAATATGCATATAGTTAAGCCTCAAAGACATTCATGTATTGGTCAGACTTTGACTCAGTCATCTTAGTTCTTTGTCATGTCACTTACACATACTACTACTGTATACATAGTTTATCACTTCACACATCACACTTTACATACTGTTGTACTACTGCTTGTACACTACTATACACACCCTCAGACTTCATCAGTCATGCAGACCCAGTCAATTCTGCTTTCCTGGTGTGCCTTTGATGGAGATGCCCTTCAGTGAATAATTTTAGACTTATGATAAAACTCAAACACAACTCAGACTGTGGCTATTTACTCCATGTATGGGGTTATTGTTTGCTGCTCATCCTTCAAAGTTAAGACTGTAAAACATAGATGCCATTAACATACCTTAATCAAGTGTTCATGTCTTCAAGATACCAAAATCATCACCAAGGACTGGAACATCAACACCAGTATGTCATCAATCCATCATCAACCTGTGCTGACTGTGTGTATGTTATGGAAAGGCATCATCACTTTTGTATGTACTGTGCATGTACCACTGAGTCTACACTTCTAAATCCATTTCAATAGTTTCAGCCTATCAGCAGTGATATCACAATTCTTTAATACAGGATACACGAGTTGATATCTTTCAACAAAAGGACCATATGAAATGTCAACCAGACTAAATTCACCAAAAGGAAAGGCCCATCAGCAAAATTTCCTAGAGCATTTACCAAATAATCAAGAGCAGGACCAGCTTCTTGTGCTGCCTCTGGCTTCGACTTGGTCAAAACAATGAACAAACCTTTTGAAATTGTATCTGCATACTTCAGAAACTCATTTGCAGCCTCTATTTTCACAGGATCTCTGTGAAAGAGTTTAGGTCAAGTTTCTATAGTCATGGCCCAGCCCAGCATACTCATCATCAGTCACATGTTACACAGGCAGGATCAAGGTAAACACAGTTCGGTTCACAACAGCACAGAACATCCACTCAACATTTCATAGCAACCATCCAAATATGAGACGAGGAACATGGCTTGCAAAGCTGCTCCACAAACGAGCTTAGTTCATTTCATGTCCAGTGCATTTACAATAAGCACAAGCTTTACCCCAGTGAAGCTCCACACAGCCATCATTTTTCATATCAAATTTCAAGTTCATGCTAGCATTCAATGTTCATTTTTCCCGTTGGCACTGAAACCAGAAGCAATAACCAGTCTTCGAACATGGAATGCCCAAATGATGAAAATGCTCAAAACTGACATTTAACCACGTCCCATCCACCTTCATGCCACTTTCTGCCATACTGTAATTCAAGCATGATGTTGTTCCATGGTTACGGAGACCACCATGACTAACAATAAGAGATCCACTAATCCTTTCTCCTAACACATCAAATTCATCGTCCTGATCTCAATTAATAAACTCAGTCCACAATAAAGAGGAATATCGACCCACCGATGGATTCTTAGCTTCCCACAATGGATATATTACTGTCCCAACAATTTCACGCTGCCCAGCAATAGAATATTCAGTCTCACAAAAATTTGAACTGTTTTCTTTCTTTCAAAAAAAGACGGTTCACTCCAAAACCAAAATCTGGATCCACTTCTTCTGCTGTTGCACTTAACCTAGGGTCTCTTCTCAGCTGCTGCGAAGAACCCCACAAAAAATCCACAGAAAATTCCACGATGCTGCCACGAGAAATTTCCATAAAAACGAGCTGTTAAAAAAAACATTCTGCAGTTTGATTGCGGCTGGCTTTCCACAGAGCTCTCCCATCGAAAATTTCCATACCAAAAATTGAGAGCACGAGGGGGATATTTATATTGATTTTCTCCTTATTTTGAGGGCCGACCTACTCTAAAAAAATTCAATTTAAATATGAGCCGACTTGCCATTTTTTGATTTAAATATGAGCCGACTTCTATTTTATTTTAAATTGGAGCCGACATAAAAAATATCATCATCTCTATCGAAAAATATTTCGAGAGGAATTACGCCCCTGGGAATGACGTTACTGGCAAGATCTACAATCTCAACATCTTTATCTTCTTCGGTCTTCCAATCAATATCACACTCAGCAAATTCATTCAGGAAGTTTATAATTTGCGAGTCATCATGGAAAGCCTGTCAGTGCTCAATATTGTCAGGGACAGCTGGTATAAAGATTATTTCCAACTTACTTTCTCCTTTGATAAGGTTTTCACAAGGTTGCATTGCAGATGCTACTACGGCTAACCCATCAGCCATAGAATTAAGTTCTCGTGGGACAGCCTCAATACCAAAGGCATCAAACAGATCGGTGAGGTCCAGGACAGCATTCTTGTAATTCTTCAATCTATTATATTGGCCCAATATACACCTTTTACTTGGTTTACAATAAGATCAGAATATCCTATGACCTTCAAGGTTTTTATACCCATATTTCTAGCCAACTCTAAACCTAAGATCAAGGCTGAATATTCAGTCACATTTGTGGGGGATTCATGACCAATTTGTGGGTCTTTAGTATCATCAGCTGGGTCTCTTCAACATCTTCAGCAAGGTGGTGGCATCCATGTTGGAATCAATGACAATTTCATCAACAATCTCCCCCTTTGTCATTGATGACAACAACTCATGCTCCCCCTATGAGCATGCTCCCTTTTTGTCTTCATCTCTCCCTTTGTCTTCATCTCTCCCCCTTTGGCATCAATGGCAAAGGGTGTCCACATACCTGATTTTGAGATCTCTGACCACTGGTAACTACTCCCCCTGTCAATATGCATGATCCTAGGACCTGTATGTATGCCTGGAGTAACCATCCATTCTCCTCTGAGTTCACTCTCCAGCCTCATGAACTCAAGGTGTGCTAAGGTCTTTGAGAGACCTTACACTTGGCTTGCCATATGGCAGCCATCCTCCCTGCTCTGATCAGCTTCTCCTATCTGCAACTGCTCAGTCTTCCTTATCCATACCTGCTTCTTGGCATCTGTTCCTTCATTGTCCTTGCTGGTTTTCTTGGTTGAGCTATATGTTAGTCTTCTCATATCATTCCATATGTTTTGTGCTTTGTGCCCAAATTTGTTGCATGACCAGCACCTAACTAAGCTGTTGGAACTTCCAATACTTCTTTGATCCACTTCATTTCTCCATGCCTGAGCATATCCCTGACTGTAGGCATTTGTCTTCTGATCTTCAAATCTTCTTGCTGATATGTATGAAGTACTCCTTCTTGTTTGACTTCTTTGACTGGCACATTCATGGGCTTTGTGTCCAAACCCACTGCAGGAGTAGCACCTCAATGTGTGACATGTGGCAGCAACATGTCCGACTTGATTGCATGTCCAACATCTAAATGAGTCATTGGGGCTTCCAGCCCTTCTCCTTCCATAGAACCTACAATCCATAGCCTTATTCCCAAAGTTAGAACAAAAATAACAATAACCATTGAAGCCATTTTCATACCTGGGTCTTGCAGTTTCTTCCTTTATGAAGTTGCTTTGATGAACAGACCTAACTCCTTGTTTCACCTTTGAACTTCCAAACTCCTTGTTGTCATGTGCAGATGCCTTGGGAGCAGCTTTGGACGTTGATGGACCTGCTTCTGGAGTCTTCAGAGACCAAGTGTCATCTTCAATTTTTTCTTTATTCTTCTTGAGTGGAGATCTTTGGCAATCTAAGATATTATCTAGGACAATTGAACTATCCTGGAGCTTGACCAAGGCTTCATTTTTCTTATCTTTCTTCCTGAGACCAACTACCTCCATTTCCAGCTTCTGGACTGTTTCCTCCTTTTCTTCTAGCTGTCTTTTCAAGATTTCTTCCATCCTCTTGGATTCCTCCAGCTGAGTCTTCAAGTCATGATTTACCTCTCTTGCTTCTTCAAGTACTTTTGAATCTTTATCATGGTTCTTTTGTTCTAGGGTTAGATCGATCAAATCAATCTTTAGTTGTTCCTTTTCTACTTCCTTTTCCTTCAGCAATTTCAGCCAACCTACTCCTTCATGCTTAAGTTTCTTAAGCAACTCCTTTAGTTCAACATTCTGCTTTTGGAGATTATCCATATAATCAAAGGTTGTCATCCTAAACATCTTGTAATCAGATTGATTAAGATCAACTTTGTTCAAGAACCAATCAGCTCTGAGATATATGTTGCATACATAGTTTATAATTCTCTGTTTAGCTTTCAACATTGCATCATCATCATCTGCAAGAAACTTCTCAATTTCATCACACAAGCTATCATAATCACAAGAGTCCATACCTTTACTAGAGTCCTCTTCCTATTTATCTTCTTCTTGATTTAGCTCTTCTGGGGGCTTGTCTTCTGATTTCTGATCTGTCTTTTCGGGTTCTGGTCTTGCCTTCTGATACTCACTCTCCAGCTTGAACCATAGGTATTTTGCAAAAGTGTACTCTCCTACACTTTCCTTCACTGAACTAGGAAGTCCATCCATCAGGAACTTCAAGGCTGTAGTGTTGTCCTTCTTCACTTCCTTCTGTGCAGTTGTTTTTCCTTTCTTGTTTGAAGGAGCGGGTGGATTGATGACAATTTCCCAAACCCCAAACTTCTTCAGATAAGCCTTTATTTTTCCCCTCCAACTGAAATAATCTACAATATCCAGTACAGGAACGTCATTGCTTGATGACCCTTTCTTTCCCTCCATTGTGTCTAAGGATCTCCTTCAAGCTTGCTAGGCTTGTGACAAAGGCCGGCTCTGATACCAATTGTTGACACTGAGAGGGGGGGTGAATCAGTGTGAAGCCAAATTTTAAAACCTTTCTTAGCTTATCACAGTTAGCTACCAATTCATCAATTCATTACTCTACCATAATCATTTCATAAACATCATTCACAAAGCATAAGCATTTCATTCATAAAGAACCATAACACACAAGAACATAACACCATATAATTTTGTAATCTTTTTGTATTATTTTGGTCCGGCTACAACCGTTAGGAAAAATCAGCACCTACTGATACATAGAGCACCTACTCTGGATTCAGGACCCTGCCTAGTTTTCTTAGACCCTGCTAAGAAGGGTTTGAGGTATCCTAACCTCAAAAGCAAGACAAGCTTGCTTTTACAATTAAAGCTCAATCTGTTCATTCAATCTGTTTTGCTGCTGTATCACTGCTCACTGCTGCTTCATTAATCTCTGCTCATCTTTTCTGCTCATTAATGCTGCTCATCATCTTGGCTCATCATCCCTGCTGCTCACATCATCATTCTGTCAGGCAAATCATTCTGATCATAATCATGCTGCTGTCAGCATCATCCAACAATCATCATATCAAGCTGCTCTGCATTTTTGGCTCTAGTCATGTCACAACTAACTTCAGTGGCTGTAACTGCCCAGTCAACTCAATTTTGTCTGTCACTATCCTTTCAGCTGTCAAATCAATGTTTTCAATCAAGAAGAGGTTTGCTCATACACTACTTATGCAAGTCTGGTCTTATATATAAGTTTCCTGCTGCTCTAAGATGTGTCATTCATCATACCTTTGTCCTTCATAATGATCTTTAAAACTAAGAATACCTCTGGCTACCTATAAGCTTGAATATGCATATAGTTAAGCCTCAAAGACAGTCATGTCTTGGTCATACTTTGACTCAGTCATCTCAGTTCTCTGCCATATCACTTACACATACTACTACTGTATACATAGTTTATCACTTCACACATCACACTTTACATACTGTTGTACTACTGCTTGTGCACTACTATACACACCCTCAAACTTCATCAGTCATGCAGACCCAGTCAATTCTGTTTTCCTGGTGTTCCTTTGATGGAGATGCCCTTCAGTGAATAATTTCAGACTTATGATCAAACTCAAACACAACTCAGACTGTGGCTATTTACTCCATGTATGGGGTTATTGTTTGTTGCTCATCCTTCAAAGTTAAGACTGTAAAACATAGATGCCATTAACATACCTCAATCAAGTGTTCATGTCTTCAAGATACCAAAATCATCACCAAGGACTGGAACATCATCAAGGACTGGAACATCAAGACCAGTATGTCATCAATCCATCATCAACCTGTGCTGACTATGTGTATGTTATGGAAAGGCATCATCACTTCTGTATGTACTATGCATGTACCACTGAGTCTACACTTCTAAATCCATTTCAATAGTTTCATCCTATCAGCAGTGATATGACAATTCTTTAATACAAGATACACGAGTTGATATCTTTCAACAAAAGGACCATATGAAATGTCAACCAGACTAAATTCACCCAAAAGGAAAGGCCCATCAGCAAACTTTCCTAGAGCATTTACCAAATAATCAAGAGCAGGACTAGCTTCTTGTGCTACCTCTGGCTTCGGCTTGGTCAAACCAATGAACAAACCTTTTGAAATTGTATCTGCATACTTCAGAAACTCATTTGCAGCCTCTATTTTCATAGGATCTCTGTGAAAGAGTTTAGGTCAAGTTTCTATAGTCATGGCCCAGCCCAGCATACTCATCATCAGTCACATGTTACACAGGCAGGATCAAGGTAAACACAGTTCGGTTCACAACAGCACAGAACATCAACTCAACATTTCATAGTAACCATCCAAATATGAGACGAGGAACATGGCTTGCAAAGCTGCTCCACAAACGAGCTTATTTCAATTCATGTCTAGTGCATTTACAATAATCACAAGCTTTACCCCAGTGAAGCTCCACACAGCCATCATTTTTCATATCAAATTTCAAGTTCATGCTAGCATTCAATGTTCATTTTTCCCGTTGGCACTGAAACCAGAAGCAATAACCAGTCTTCAAACATGGAATGCTCGAATGATGAAAATGCTCAAAACTGACATTTAACCACGTCCCATCCACCTTTATGCCACTTTCTGCCATACTGTAATTCAAGCATGATGTTGTTCCATGGTTACGGAGACCACCAAGACTAACAATAAGAGATCCACTAATCCTTTCTCCTAACACATCAAATTCATCGTCCTGGTCTCAATTAATAAACTCAGTCCACAATAAAGAGGAATATCGACCCACCGATGGATTCTTAGCTTCCCACAATGGATATATTACTGTCCCAACAATTTCACGCTGCCCAGCAATAGAATATTCAGTCTCACAAAAATTTGAACTGTTTTCTTTCTTTCAAAAACAGACGGTTCATTCCAAAACCAAAATCTGGATCCACTTCTTCTGCTGTTGCACTTAACCTAGGGTCTCTTCTCAACTGCTGCGAAGAACCCCACAAAAATTCCACAAAAAATTCCACGATGCTGCCACGAGAAATTTCCATAAAAACGAGCTGTTAAAAAAAACATTCTGCAGTTTGACTGCGGCTCGCTTTCCACAGAGCTCTCCCATCGAAAATTTCCATACCAAAAATTGAGAGCACGAGGGGGATATTTATATTGATTTTCTCCTTATTTTGAGGGCCGACCTACTCTAAAAAAATTCAATTTAAATATGAGCCGACTTGCCATTTTTTGATTTAAATATGAGCCGACTTCTATTTTATTTTAAATTGGAGCTGACATAAAAAATATCATCATCTCTATTGAAAAATATTTCGAGAGGAATTACACCCCTGGGAATGACGTTACTGGCAAGATCTACAATCTCAACATCTTTATCTTCCTCAGTCTTCCAATCAATATCACACTCAGCAAATTCATTCAGGAAGTTTATAATTTGCGAGTCATCATGGAAAGCTTGCCAGTGCTCAATATTGTCAGGGACAGCTGGTATAAAGATTATTTCCAACTTACTTTCTCCTTTGATAAGGTTTTCACAAGGTTGCATTGCGGATGCTGCTACGGCTAACCCATCAGCCATAGAATTAAGTTCTCGTGGGACAGCCTCAATACCAAAGCCATCAAACAGATCGGTGAGGTCCAGGACAGCATTCTTGTAATTCTTCAATCTATTATCTTGTCCCAATATACACCTTTTACTTGGTTTACAATAAGATCAGAATATCCTATGACCTTCAAGGTTTTTATACCCATCTTTCTAGCCAACTCTAAACCTAAGATCAAGGATGAATATTAAGTCACATTTGTGGGGGCTTCATGACCAATTTGTGGGTCTTCAGCATCATCAGCTGGGTATCTTCAACATCTTCAGCAAGGTAGTGGCATCCATGTTGGAATCAATGACAATTTCATCAACATATATATCCCTCAAATGGGAAATGGAGGGTTGAATCAGTGTGTTTCCAGGCATATGTAATACCAAGGATCAAGCTATTCATTACTTGATGAGGAAAACTAGAAATATTTTTTTTTGAGCAAAAACCAAGATGTACGCGGGCTGTAATGGTGTAAGCTGCGTATATGTTGGATGCATAACTGTTGACCCATGCGTGGCTTTAAAATTGTCTTTTTTTGGGTTAAACTGAAGCATAAAGGATATAATGAGTAACAGGGGTATAGTGAGTCTGCATAAGGACAGGGAAAGGCCATCAAGGCATGACACATAAGGTGTGGAAAATCATGCTATAACAAATTCCCCCTAATTTTTGAGGTCAAAGGGGAGCATGATAGTCGAAATACATTATAGTAGTCCCAGAAGTGGAGTAGTGAAGATCTAGGTAGAATAACTAGACACTCGCTAGCATAATATAATGATAACTATGTATACATTACTGCATATATGTAGTACATATAGTAGTCCCAGATACATATAAGTACAGTGGCCATGAATAGGCATAGTAGACATATGTCATAAGTGGGCACATCCACATACAATACACAAGAGAGACTAGTCTCTATCTTGAATGAAGACATTTGGTACATAATAAGGTACACTGTTCTGGCATGAGAACTAAAATCTCATAGGTACTGCCGTGATAAAGGTAGTAGCATTAATGGAATGACACCATAGTTGGAGGTATTATACATAAATCTCCGACGGTACATGTCCCATCACATGAATAGAGGTGTTAAGGTCGAACATGATGAAACATAATTTGATTACCAGTTATTGATGTATACCGTTAATAGATGCAAGAGAACCCATTGATTATGAAAATGGGTGTCAAGATATTGAGTGCACTCAACAAGTGCGGATGGAGGTGTTGAGTTAGAAAACTTGAAGAATCCATCGATCAGGGGACATTAATGTATTCCCAAATCTGTCGATAGTGAGAGAACCTTCCATTGATAACTACAAGTCTCAAGGAACTCAATTGAATCTATATCCCAATTCCAAAAAAAAATGATTTGAAATCAATGGAATGGAATTCGTTGGAAGGAGGATATTAAGGAATCCCCCATCAAACAACACGAGGTACACGTCAAGGCTAGATAATTTGTAATAACTTGAATGAACAAGATGTACACGAAGCAGTAACCATGTGCATATTGTTAAATTTAATGAAGCATAGGATCTTCATGCCTGCATGAATTCAATGAGAAAATATGGTTGCAGAAGAGAGAGAAGAATTCGGTAAAGACTGATCAATCACTCATGGAAAAATTGCACACAAATGGAGACAAAATTGGAAGAATAATATTGTATCCATTAATCAGTATGATATATGTAATACTATGGTAATACAAATAGGAGAATTTGAATGCCTAAGATTGGATTCGAATGTACCAACCTGGACTGACTCTGGAGCTAACTCAGTGTGGTAAAATCACCACTAGATCTCACCAATGCAAGTCTGAATCACTAAAATAGTTCACAGCCAGTTAACTGATGAGCATAAGCAAAAACCAAGATCAATATTTCATACTAAGAGAAAAAATTTATTCTTGAGTAAAATCTTGTGAAAATGTTTCTGCAATCTTCATCTCTGTGAAGTAGTAATGTAGTTTGATGGTTCTTGTGTGCACTAGTTTCCTAGTACTGGGGGCATGTGAACCTCTTCATCTTCTTTCAATCCAATGACAAATAGGAGAAGTAATTTTTCCTTTGTTTCTTATTTATGGAGGAAGAGCGATATAATCAAATTTTTTCTTCAGTGAGCATAATTGTTGACCGGACCTTACCATCATGAAGCATCTCTCTAGGAGTTTGTATCACCTCTCTAGAAGAAGTGAATTTGCTTGACATAGTGCAAGGCTCTCTTTTTTAGACTGAGATATTTTTCTTCTCATGTAACATGGCTCTCTGGTCATGTTCCTAGCTACCTCAATAACATTTTGAGCCCACTTAGGCCTAGGATTGGGAGTAGGGACTGGATCTAGATCTGTATCCAAACTTCATCTTCAATTCCATAAGATGATTCAAATTTGTCCTCTACTACAGATTATAAATCTGAAACATTAATGGAAACATTATCATATGCAAAAGGTTAAGGTAGAATGGTTTTACCTTTTCTTTCAAATGGTAGCAGAGATTGCACTAGATCTGAGTATGGCAGAAAGTGTGAGAATTCATATACCTTGGATGGATGGTTTTCAACACCTTTCGCTATAATATTCCCAGTTGAGATATCTGATATATCAACTGAGTCAGGACCAAATACCACTCACTTCGGTAAGCTAGTATGTGTCATCTTGTATACAGATAACAAATTTGCAGCTAAGGACGGTACATAGAGATGGACATTCTTGAACACTCCATGGTTTAACTTGATTAAACCTTTTCCTTGAGCTTGAATTTGAGTGTCATCACCCATGTGAATACTCAGACCATCAGTGATTTGTAATGAAGAGAATGATTCTTTGGACGCAACCATATGATTGGAGGCTCTTGAATCAATGAGGAAGGAATGTAATTTTTAAAAATCATCCTTTAGTGCATGGCATATCTCATCATAATATTTAGTCGTGTGTCTAGATTCATCCTTCCTTGTGCCTTTAGGGAGAGGAATATTGTGTTGATCAAGGAATTTTGACATCTGATATATGGTCTTCTTCATACAATATTTCTATGTATGGTTTCCTTTATTACAGAAAGAGCACTTGCCTTAGTCAAACCTCTGATGTTTTCCATTCCTAGAACCTGAGGCTTCATCTGTTGGATCAAACTCATCCTTAGGTTTGAATTCAGTGTTCCTTTTTATTTTCCTTTATGTTTCCTCCTTGCTTGTGCATTCCTTCTCTCACCATCCAAGAGAGCTTGATTTGGAGAGGCTCTGAGAGATCCCATCTGTATCATCTTATCTTTTTCTTGTATTAGAGACTCTATGAAGGCATCAAGGGATGGAATTCACCAATAAGGATTAGTCAGTATCCCATAGTGAAATGTAGTTACAAACACTAAGAATTCTAGGCCAAGGTTGCTCAGAATGGAGAGCACCAATTTCTCATCCTTCTTCTCAATCCCGCACTGCTTGCATTGCATGACCAGTGATTTGAATTTAGTGAAGAGATACTATATTATTTTGAAGTTACTGACTTGTAGTGCTACCAGTTAATTATCCAAAATATGGCCTCTAAGCTCATCCTGCTTTTCCATCATGGATTCAAGCTTATCCCGTACTTCTTTCAAATTTTTCAGTCCATCAAGATGGAACAGTAGCTCCTTGGAGATGTGGTTTCACATGAAGACAAAATCTTCATCAAGCTTATTCAGATACTTTCATTTTTTAAGATATTCTTGGGGTTCGACTTCTCTACCCATGGTGAACCTATACAGACCCTTGTTGCGCAAGACAATCTACAAACCTGTCCTCCAATTAAGGTAATTGAAGGGTGTAAGGATTATGGGAGTTAGAGCTACTAAATTCTCCAAATCGTAGCTTCAAGAAAAACAAATTATTCAAGAAATATTTGAATGTACCTACAAAAACACTAGAAAACACATCAATTTGATATCAATCCAGATTAAATGCTCTCCACTTTGACATGTGAACTTTCTCTGGGTGCATCACACCTATATAGACTTCTCTAGACAAAATCTAGAGGGAGCAAGGAAAAAATTCCAAGATTTATGTGGAACCCAATTGCTTCTGGTGCATCAATGGAAGCTTATGAGGTTTGTTGTTGGCCTTAATAACTTCTCTATAACCATGTTAAATTTAATGAAGCATAGGATCTTTAGGCCTGAAAATATTCAATGAAAAAAGAAGGATGTAGAAGAGAGAGAATAATTAAGTAAATATTGATCAATTACTCATGGAAAAATTGCACAAACATGGAGACAAAATTGGAAGAATAATATTACATCCTTTAATTAATATGAAATATGTAATACAATGGTAATACAAATAGGAGAATTCAAATGTCTAATATAGGATTCGAATCTACCAACCTGGACTGACTCTGGAGCTAACTCGGTGTGGGAAAATTACCATTGGAGCTCGCTAATGCAACTCCAAATCACTAAACAGTTCACAACCAATTAACTGGTGAGGGTAGGTGAGTAAATGTGCCCAACCTCCCTTGAATCATGGAAACTGGCGCTAGGATAATAGAGAGTGATCTAACTGATGGGAATCAGAGCATAATTGAACATAATTGAATACCTACTAGAGTAAACTGTTGGAGACTATTGGTGGAACTTAGAGTGAGTTCCTAAAATATAGCTATTGGTCCCTAGAGCTCCTAAACTCATGTAGACGAATGCAGTGAGTGGTAGGTGGTGCCTAGATGTGTCCCCCATGCACTAGTGAAGTGATGAAGACCTCATAATCTAGGAAAAAGGAAAAATAGATTATGTGGTAAAAGGGAGGATTAATTAATCCTAGCACATCTCGTGTACATATCGAGTGCAAATAGCATGCAAAAAATACCCCCTGAATAGTGCATATCAAGTGCAAGTAGCATACAAAGTGGGACTAAACTCAATAATGCTAAAATTCCATCGAGAGTGGAATCGATTGACAAAATTGGCATCGAAAAGTTAAAGGTTTCCATAAGCAACAGATACATCTTCTCACTAACGTTCTTAGTTGTCGGCAGGTAATTCTCAATAATACGAAGCATAGGTCCCGACGATGCAGAGGAACTAGAATTAGTGAACGATAATTGATCGATCACCGTGATTTTTTCTTCATGAGGAAAGGATACAACACAAAACATAGATGATATGATCTCATTCATGACATAAATATAGTTCCTACCCAGTTAAACATTGTATTAAAGGGGTACATTAACCACCTCGAACTCGACCGACACAGTCTTCCCTCCCAACCAAACCTGAAAATAAGGAATAATGTCATGTGGTCTAAATGTTTGCCCATCGATTTTCGTCAGCATAGTCAAATATTGATCCAATTGGGGAGAGTTGAGACCCTTCCAACAAGATAATGGCATGACTGATGTTGAAGTGGCTTCATCAATACAACCTTTGCAAATGATCCCCTAAGTCCATAAGCATACAACCAATTCTATGCGAAAACAATTCCAGCACAAATATATGATGGAGACAGTGGATATGAGAGCACAGTACAAACTTGGATAGATAAATCTTGCGAAAGTAACCATTCTCTGTGGTAATAATTTCAAGGTTTCCAAGTTCCCAAGTATAGTCATCATTACAACCCCATTTCGGGAAATATACTGGTATGTACTCATCTTATCATTGATGAGATCTTGTCTTGGATTATCTCTAAAGACAACGGGAGGAGGTCTAGTATGAATGATATGCTCAGTTGGATACATTGGTGGTATGATTTCACTTGACCCTTTTTTATATTACCATGATTAGGGTAAGTAGGGTTAGTTTCATTTTTCAGTTCATCATTTAATGTTATTGATACATTTTACTTGTCGTTCTTTCATGTTGAGGTATTTGCATTTCATTTTTAACAAGGAAGGACATAAATGTCTTCCTCTGAGGCATTTAATGTCTTTGTATGTTAGATATATGTGTAGGTCTACGGGTACCTAGAGGATTCTATGTGGTTATCATTTACTCCCAGGAAGAGCATATGTCCTGTAGTTAGAGCTAATGTTACACTTCTACAGTTCTACAGCTCTCTAGTAGATCATTTGGAAAAGGAGGGCTTAAAAAGGTGAAATGTGGGCTCCTAATATGCGGTTTTCCATGGTTGGGCCCTTTGATTTAACTCTTGGAAGTACTATGGCTTAGTGGCATTGTTAACTTCCTTTTGCTGGGTTTTTTAACCCTAGGGTTGGTGTTCGTGGTTTCTAGGGGTAGGTTAATGGGTCACATGACCACCACCCTTTTCCTACATTGAGAGGTGACTATTAATTCATCCAGGGAGGCTCTACCTGGTCTATAACGTCCTCCTTAATAGGCTCACTCCTGCAGTCACATTAAGGCCTTGGCTTGCTTATTTTAGTATTTTTCATCATTTTATGTTGGTTTTAGGGATTAGTCACCAACGTGTGGGTGACATGCCCTATGTTTGTCTTATTTTGGAATATTTTTATATTATTTTGTTTTAATTTCAAATTTAAATGTAGGCTTGATAAAATTTAAGGTTTGTGCTAAAATGGAAATAAATATACATTCACTTTTCATTTGTAAAGCACAAGACTTGGGATCAAATTATGTTTATTCTCTTTCTCTTAATATATGGGATCTCTATGTCATGCACACCTCTTGGAGTATCTTCTCTTGGCTTAAAGTGAAAGTGGAATGATTTTTAGGGTCTCTCTTACACATGCTTGTTGATGCTTAGATGGTTGGAAGAACTCATGTACAAGGGATGATCTATGCTTCATGTTTGTGCATTGTTAGTTAAATGTTGGTAAGGATATCTCTATCTTTGGGTGAATGGTGTTATGCTAGTGCATTCATCTTTTCAAGCTATGGTTTCTTAATAATAATTTTTCAACTTGAATGGTGAAAAAATGTCCTCTTGAAGGAGTTTTTCTTTTGATTGGGCCTTGGATCTCTATTTTTTCTCTTCTTAGACTCCTACCATGAACCCTTGAGGTTGTTGTAGGAATCCCTAATTAGCAAACCTGAAGAGACATTTCATGTAGGGACATTGATCATAGATCCCTTATGCACAGGATTGAGATGAAATCATATCCCCTTCTCTTTTCCCTTATTTAAAACTGTTAGGATTATAATCCACCCTTATCCAATTTGGTCAATTATGTCTAAATCTAGAGTATGTCTAAATCAGGAGTCCTTTCAGTATATTTTTGGTCACTAGCACCATTGGGTCCACTTGGCCTAATTAGGGCACATGTACTAGTTTTTTTTTTGTAAACTACACAATATTTTATATTACAGGGGCAAAAAATTACATCCAAAACTCATGACTCTCTGAGGTTCAAAGAGGTAGAACCTCCTTCAGAGCCTCTCAAAAAATAAGTAAACCTTATAACCATATTCACGCTAGTAATGTCCGTGATTGATAAACAAAGAGACGGGGTTACAAAGAACCATAAAAGACAAATTATACTCCTGCATATACGCAAGGCCATACTATAAAAATACTTATAGTAATAAACTAACAGAACGTAACCTATAACCATAAATCCTACAAGGGACGAAACTAAATAAAACATGTTCAGAGCGAACATTAAGCCAAGGGAAATTCTTCAGTGATGGGGCAAGCTCGTCGTTCCTCCTACAACACAGTAGGTGAATTAGTGGCGGAAGTTGGTGCCAGAGTCAGAGAAGGTGGTTGGTGCGACAAGTCCTTTAATCGTTTGAAAAGAGGTTCTACAGTAGATGGAACCAGGAATGGCTTGGAGCATGGTGTTTTGGTAGAGCAACCTGTTGCACTATCGCTACCACCCAGACTGGTAATAGCACGACCACCCGTTTCGCTTCCACTAGCATCGCCACCCTGAGCACCATCCCCCGAGTTGTGGACGTTTAAACTGGAAATGCTATCCGTTCCTTTCCAAGCAAAGGATTTTTCCATGGCCGTCAATTGTGTATCTATCTCAGCAATTTTAGTCTTCATGGAGTGAACCACAATCTGTGCTTCCGCCCAATTACTAAGCATGTCCTCTGCTAAATTGCAGAGCATGTTCTTTAACATCCAGTAATGATTAATTTGACCGCCTTCCTCGCCTGTCGAAAGCTTACGGTTGAGCACCTTGTTCTCTCAAGCTTCCACTAAAACCCGAACACGCACAGAAATATGTGGTTCATAATCCACTAAAACAAGTGCACTGTAGCCCCTCTGAGTCTTCACCCTACCCGAATTAGCATGCCTAGTGATCCGATGGATTATTCCTCTGTAAAGATCCAATATGGTACATGGTTCATAGAAACGACGGTTGAAGAAAATCGGATCAATCCTCCCCATTGGAAAGCTTTTGGACCACCAAAAGCCTGAATTATTCTGCAAGTAAGTGAGTGTAAAGTTCCCTCACTTTCCCAATCTCCATCCATCTTGCTTTGCAAGGATGCATTCCTTTCAGCCCCACTCGAAGGTACTCAGCATTCCCCCTTCGTGAAGTTCTTACATTTCGGTCAAGAATAACATCATCCTGCAACTCTCTCATATATTGAGGTGCCAAATCATCTATGGAAGGAATCTGTATGTTAATTTCCTCATCCATGATCATCGGAGGCTCATACAATTTAAGATTCTCAACATTGACATCATTTCTGAGTATGATCATTTGTTTCAACATCTGAAGGGGTTACCATCGAAGAGAGAGATTCAGCATGAGATACATTTGCAGCAGGATGTGCCACTCCCGAACATAGCCATGTACCGGATGTATGTAATGCAAAATAAGGATATCAAGAAGCAGGTTCAGGAGCTGATTGAGAAGGGGGTCATCCAGCCCAGCACTTCTCCTTGTGGCTCTCCTATAGTCTTGCTTCCGAAGAAGGATGGGTCTTGGAGGATGTGCATTGACTATAGGGCCCTTAACAAAATCACCATTAAAAATCTTCCTCATATTGATGATTTGCTTGATCAGTTGAAACACGCAACTTATTTTACAAAATTGGATCTGCGTAGTGGGTATCATCAAATCCGTGTTGCTGAGCATGATGCTTGGAAAACAACTTTTAAGACGAAACAGGGTTTGTATGAATGGCTTGTGATGCCTTTTGGGCTGTGTAACGCACCTGCTACTTTTATGCGGGTCATGAATGATGTCTTTCGTTCATTCATTGATGATTTTGTAATTGTGTATCTAGATGATATCCTTGTGTTTAGCAACACCTGGGAAGAGCATGTTGTACATGTGAAAAAAAAATTAGATGTACTGAGAAAGGAAAAGCTTTATGTAAAAATGTCTAAATGTGAATTTGCTAAAACTTCTTTAGTATATCTAGGCCATATCATTGGTGGAGGCCACCTGCGAGTGGACCCAGCCAAGGTTGATGTCATTGTAAACTGGCCACGGCCTAAAACTGTTACTGAAATAAGAATTTTTCTGGGTGTGGTTCAGTATTGGAGGAAATTCAATTCTGGGTTTTCTTCCATTGCTGCTCCATTACATGCATTGACAAGCATTAAAGAAATTTTCCAGTGGGGAGGCAAGCATCAGAGAGCCTTCGACACTTTGAAGGAAAAGATTAGCACAGCACCAGTTCTGACATCGCCATATTTGCAGCAGCCATTTGAGATCGAAACCGATGCCAGCGGGTTTGCCATGGGAGCAGTTTTGATGCAAGGAAGGAAGCCAGTCTGTTACCATTCAGAAACATTCTCCACTGCGGTAAGTAACTATCCGACCTATGACAAAGAATTGTATGCTTTAGTACAGAGTGTGAAGAAGTGGAAACATTACATCATGGGAAAAGAGACAGTCATACATACTGATCATCAGCCACTTCAAGGGAATTCATAATAAAGTAGCAGACATGTTATCAAGGCCACCTACAAATGCTTCAATCATTCTTCAGAACAGTTCATTAACACATGAAAGTTATATTGAACAGTATGCAGAAGATAAAGATTTTAACAAAGTATATGCATCACTAATACATGGTAAACAGGAAGAGAACTATTATGTGCATAATCAACTCTTCTATCATCTTGGTAAACTTTGTATTCTAGAGAAAGAAAGAGCGCATGTGATTCGAGAAGCAGATAGTTCATTGATTGCAGGACATTTTGGTGTAAACAAAACATTGTCTGTATTGCAGAATCACTGTTATTGGCCTCAAATGCAAGAAATTGTAGCTAAATATATAAGGGGTTGTGTTATGTGTGCAACAAGTAAGCCTAGCAATAGGAAATTGGGTTTGTACACTCCTCTTCCAGTTTCTTCTCGTCCTTGGGAAAGCATTTCTATGGACTTTGTAGGAGGACTACCTATGTCTAGAAAAGGGCATGATTACCTATATGTGGTTGTGGATAGATTTAGCAAAATGTGTATCTTAATGCCATGTAACAAGCAGATCACTGCTGAACAAAGAGCTCTTTTATTCTTTCAAAATTTTTGGGTACATTTTGGGCTGCCCACGTCTATTGTATCTGATCGGGATTCCCGGTTCTTGGGAAAATTTTGGTCAACTTTATGGGAGCTTATGGACACTAAACTGAAGAAAAGTACATCTTTTCATCCACAGACCGATGGGCAAACAGAGGTAGTGAATAGAACAGTGGTTCAGCTTCTCAGAGGATATTGTAGTAAACATCCTAAACTTTGGGATGAGCAGTTGCAGTATATACAGCATGCTTACAATCATGCAATTCATTCTTCCACGAAAATATCTCCTTTTGAAACTTGTTTTGGTTATCTACCAAAAACACCGATGGACTTCTCTTTTGGAAAAGATGCAGTCGATGGACATCATCATGCAAATAAAGCTTTAAAGTTCATTTAGAGAATCCAAGCAGTATAGCAGGAAGTTCAAGAACAGTTGGAGAAGAGCCAGGCGAAGTACAAGGCCAGGCATGATAAGCATCGAATTGATCATCAATTTCAGGTAGGTGATAGATTTTGGTTACACATCACCAAAGAAGGGATGAAAGGTGAAGGTAAAAAACTTAAGCCTATCAGGTATGGTCCTTTTGAGATCTTCGAAAAGATCGGTACTAATGCCTTTCGCTTGAATTTACCTCCATACATGCAAATTTATTCAGTTATCAATGTTGAGAATCTTAAATTGTATGAGCCTCCTATGATCATGGATGAGGAAATTAACATACAGATTCCTTCCATAGATGATTTGGCACCTGAATATATGGGAGAGTTGCAGGATGATGTTATTCTTGACCGAAATGTAAGAACTTCACGAAGGGGGAATGCTGAGTACCTTTGAGTGGGGCTGAAAGGAATGCATCCTAGCAAAGCAAGATGGATGGAGATTGGGAAAGTGAGGGAACTTTACCCTCACTTACTTGCAGAATAATTCAGGCTTTTGGTGGTCCAAAAGCTTTCCAATGGGGAGGATTGATCCAGCGGATTATTCCTCTATAAAGATCCAATATGGTACATGGTTCAAAGAAACGGCGGTTGAAGAAAATCGGACAGCAAAAAAAATACACAGATCGGAGGTCGGAAGAGATCTCCCTCCGCAACGGCGGGCGGCCAAACTCCCAGTCTGTCCGCGGGGATAACCGGACGCAAAAAAAAAATGAGGATCGGCGGTCGGAAGCATTTCCTCTTCTGCAACAGCGGGGCTCGGAGCCTTTTCTCTTCCACAACATTGGAGGTCGGAAACATTTCCTCTTTCGCTATGGCGGGGCTCAAGAGCCTTTCCTCTTCCGCAACATCGGAGGTCGGAAGCATTTCCTCTTCCGAAAGTTTAGATGAATCAGAAGTCGGAATGATTCAGCAGCCACAACGGCGGAGGCCCGAGAATTACGGGTTGAGAAGTCAAATCGGGAGACTTTATTAACTGACAGTCCGCAACGACGGAAACCAAAAATACCTAAAGCCTCCGACTTGAAAACCAGCCGACAGCCGATTGAGACCGTCGGAGCCCGTTGCTTATCTTCTTCCGCAACGAAGAAGCCCGGATAACAAAAACTTTCGACTCAAACACTACAATACACATGGCGCTGTGACGTTTCCAAACGATTGGCAGTCTATGCACAGTTTTGTTGCGGCAGGATTTCATCATGAACAACATATTTGTAACAGTTGGCGAAGCTTTCTTGGCAGTTATGCCACAGTGGTGATAACGTGAAAGACATATGAACAGCCACTATGATAATGAGTTGGCATTTGGCAGGGGATGTGAACAGTTGCATTCTCCTTGACGCTTCGGCTCATTTGTAACGACAAGAATGAGGCTTAAATAGAGGAAGCTGGCGACCAGAAGGGGGATGGCAGTTCATTGAGAGCGTAGAAGGTTTTCTCGGTTATGAGAAGCTTGAAAGAAAATTAGCTGTAAAATTATTGCAGATGCTGTTAGTCGACCATTCTCTGTTACATGTGGGCTTCTTTGCCTTTTGAAGACCCGATTGTAATTTCCAGAGAGGAGTCTTGAAGACTTCCTATCCAGCATTTTGTTTCTGCAATTGCTGAAGTTGTTCCAGAACCATTTTGTACCATTTTTTAAAGGCATTAATTGGATCGGTACCCATTGGAGAGGGACCTGGAGACGTAGCCCAGTGGAGGGGGTTAACTCCGTTATCAACTTCTGTTTGTGACTCTGTTTCTGTGTTTTCTTCCTTGTATCTATCTATCAGTGTTGTGTTTTTTCGTTCCTATTCTGAGCATTTAAATTCTGCTGCTACTGTCCATTAATTAACCTGTTGCATGCATTCTTTTACAACAAACTTTTAATGCACTAAATTTGAGGTCCTACGGATCATATTTGGTATCAGAGCTGGTGGACTGTTGTGCAAGTTTGTGAATGCTTACCAGGTCCAGGTTAAAGCTTGGTGAAGGAGAATTAGTTGAAGGAGATCCTAAGATTGGCTCCATGAGAACATTCTCAAGAACCATGTCTTCTCCACAAAGGGAAGAAGAAGGACATAGCGAACGGGAAAAACCTGTTATGTCTAAAACTCAATTTCTAGAGGCTTTTATGAGCATGAAATCCATGATGGAACTTCTACTCGAAGAGCAAGCAGAAAAGAAGAAGAAAGAAGAAGGATATTCATCCAGATATGCAGAAGTGAAGCCGGAAGAAAAGGGTAAAGGAGTAGGAGATGATGGTGATCCTCCTGATACTAAACAGACTTTTTCTTCTTCTCATACTTCTCATAATGCAAGTCCCAATGTGCCTTATTTCAAATTGGATGTAAAATTTGAATTACCTATTTATAATGGAGATGTAGATGCTGAAAAATTAGACAATTGGATCAAGCAGCTTGAAGTATATTGCAGGGTGTAGGGCATTAATGATGACCCTTCCAGGATTCAACTGGCCACTTTGAGAATGAGTGGAATGGCTCTTACTTGGTGGGAGAGCAAGATTTAGCAAGATGTTCGAAAGAATGGTAAAATTATTTCAGTTTGGAACGAATTCATTGAAGTATTGAGGAAGCAATTTTATCCTTTAGGTCACATGCAACAATTAACCATGAATTGGTAAATGTTTAGACAAGATAAAGGACAAAGCATTCAAGATTATACTCATGAATTCAGAAAGAGGGCTATTGCATTGAATATTTCATTAGATACACAGGAAACTCTTCTTAAGTACATTGGTGGCATGCATTCTTATTTGAAGCATACTTTGTTGATGTTTAATCCCAGTAATTTAGATGATGTATGTGTTCAAGCTACCCATTTAGAAGCCAGGGGTAAGCATGCTAATGATACTTTTGTGAAGAAGTCATTTAAATCTGACAACAAATCGAAAGGGAAAGATAAGGGGAAAAAGAAGATGGCTACTGTTAAGAAAGAAGGTGAAAAGCCTACGTGTTCGCATTGTCAGAAGGGACATGATGTCTCTAAGTGTTGGAAACTTCATCCGAAATTAAGGCCAAAGAAGTACAGAGGAAACAAAGACAAAGGAAAATCAAAAGCTACTGCAGTCGTTATTCAATACTTGGGATCCGACTCAGGCGATGAAACAAAGGTTACAGCTGTCGGAATCCAAGGTAAGGATAAAAGTATCTCACTTCCCATTGATACACAATCAAGTTCTAGTGCAAGTACAAGTCTGCCATCTACTTCTAAGCAAAATGATAAAGATATAAGTGCACTGTTTCATGTTCGTGTCATTGCAAATCACACAAAGATTGATACATTGTTTGATAGTGGTTCACAAGTAAATCTGATATCAGAAGAAGGGGTTAAGAAATTACATTTAGTTACTGTGCCTCATGAAAAGCCCTATCCTCTAGGTTGGGTCACTAATGATACACGCTTGCAAGTTACAAGGAAATGTGTATTAAAATTTGCAATTACTGAAAAGTTTAGGGATGAGGTAGAATTAGATGTAGTACCACTTGACATTTGTGGAATTGTACTTGGGAGTCCATATTTGTATAACCAGAAAGCAGTCTTTTATAGAGAGCAGAATAAGTATCATCTTTTTAAAGAAGGTATGGAATATAGTGTACAAGCACATAAGATGAAAACCAATCTAGCAATAGTCTCTACAGGACAAATGAAGAGGTTGTTAAATGCTAGTAAGAACTTTGTCTTGATGATGGTTAAGATGAAAAATGATGAAGTCTCTAAATCTTTTGAATAATGTGACCCTAAGCATGAATCTGAACTTATTGACATCATTTCTGAGTATGATGATTTGTTTCAAGATCCGAAGGGTTTACCACCGAAGAGAGAGATTCAACATGAGATACATTTGCAGCAGGATGTGCCACTCCCGAACATAGCCATGTACCGGATGTCTGTAATGCAGAATGAGGAGATCAAGAAGCAGGTTCAGGAGCTGATTGAGAAGGGGGTCATCCGGCCCAGCACTTCTCCTTGTGGCTCTCCTATAGTCTTGCTTCCGAAGAAGGATGGGTTTTGGAGGATGTGCATTGACTATAGGGCCCTTAACAAAATCACCATTAAAAATCTTCCTCGTATTGATGATTTGCTTGATCAGTTGAAACATGCAACTTATTTTACAAAATTGGATCTGCGTAGTGGGTATCATCAAATCTGTGTTGCTGAGCATGATGCTTGGAAAACAGCTTTTAAGACGAAACAGGGTTTGTATGAATGGCTTGTGATGCCTTTTGGGCTGTGTAACGCACCTGCTACTTTTATGCGGGTCATGAATGATGTATTTCGTTCATTCATTGATGATTTTGTAATTGTGTATCTAGATGATATCCTTGTGTTTAGCAACACCTGGGAAGAGCATGTTGTACATGTGAAAAAAAAATTAGATGTACTGAGAAAGAAAAAGCTTTATGTAAAAATTTCTAAATGTGAATTTGCTAAAACTTCTTTAGTCTATGTAGGCCATATCATTGGTGGAGGCCACCTGCGAGTGGACCCAGCCAAGGTTGCTGTCATTGTAAACTGGCCACGGCCTAACACCGTTACTAAAATCAGAATTTTTCTGGGTGCAGTTCAGTATTGGAGGAAAATCATTTCTGGGTTTTCTTCCATTGCTGCTCCATTACATGCGTTGACAAGCATTAAAGAACTTTTCTAGTGGGGAGGCAAGCATCAGAGAGCCTTCGACACTTTGAAGGAAAAGATTAGCACAGCACCAGTTCTGACATCGCCATATTTGCAGCAGCCATTTGAGATCGAAACCGATGCCAGCGGGTTTGCCATGGGAGCAGTTTTGATGCAAGGAAGGAAGCCAGTCTGTTACCATTCAGAAACATTCTCCACTGCGGTAAGTAACTATCCGATCTATGACAAATAATTGTATGCTTTAGTACAGAGTGTGAAGAAGTGGAAACATTATATCATGCGAAAAGAGACAGTCATACATACTGATCATCATCCACTTCAATATTTACAATCTCAAACTAAAATACAACAAAGTAGGCATTTAAGATGGATGGGTTTCTTACAACATTTTCATCTCGTAATTAAGTACAAAAAGGGAATTCATAATAAAGTAGTAGACATGTTATCAAGGCCACCTACAAATGCTTCAATCATTCTTCAGAACAGTTCATTAACACATGAAAGTTATATTGAACAGTATGCAGAAGATAAAGATTTTAACAAAGTATATGCATCACTAATACATGGTAAACAGGAAGAGAACTATTATGTGCATAATCAACTCTTCTATCATCTTGGTAAACTTTATATTTCAGAGAAAAAAGAGCGCATGTGATTCGAGAAGCACATAGTTCATTGATTGCAGTACATTTTGGTGTAAACAAAACATTGTCTGTATTGCAGAATCACTGTTATTGGCCTCAAATGCAAGAAACTGTAGCTAAATATATAAGGGGTTGTGTTATGTGTGCAACAAGTAAGCCTAGCAATAGGAAATTGGGTTTGTACACTCCTCTTCCAATTTCTTCTCGTCCTTGGGAAAGCATTTCTATGGACTTTGTAGGAGGACTACCTATGTCTAGAAAAGGGCATGATTACCTATATGTGGTTGTGGATAGATTCAGCAAAATATGTATCTTAATGCCATGTAACAAGCAGATCACTGCTGAACAAACAACTCTTTCATTCTTTCAAAATGCTTGGGTACATTTTGGGCTGCCCACGTCTATTGTATCTGATCGAGAATCCTGGTTCTTGGGAAAATTCTGGTCAACTTTATGGGAGCTTATGGACACTAAACTGAAGAAAAGTACAGCTTTTCATCCATAGACCGATGGGAAAACAGAGGTAGTGAACAGAATAGTGGTTCAGCTGCTCATAGGATATTGTAGTAAACATCCTAAACTTTGGGATGACCAGTTGCAGTATATACAGCATGCTTACAATCATGCAATTCATTCTTCCATGAAAATATCTCCTTTTGAAACTTGTTTTGGTTATCTGCCAAAAACACCGATGGACTTCTCTTTTGGAAAAGATGCAGTGGATGGACATCATCATGCAAATAAAGCTTTAAAGTTCATTCAGAGAATCCAAGCAGTACAGCAGGCAGTTCAAGAACAGTTGGAGAAGAGCCAGGCGAAGTACAAGGCCAGGCATGATAAGCATCGAATTGATCATCAATTTCAGGTAGGTGACAGAGTTTGGTTACACATCACCAAAGAAGGGATGAAAGGTGAAGGTAAAAAGCTTAAGCCTATCAGGTATGGTCCTTTTGAGATCTTGGAAAAGATCGGTACTAATGCCTTTCGCTTGAATTTACCTCCATACATGGAAATTTATTCAGTTATCAATGTTGAGAATCTTAAATTGTATGAGCCTCCTATGATCATGGATGAGGAAATTAACATACAGATTCCTTCCATAGATGATTTGGCACCGGAATATATGAGAGAGTTGCAGGATGATGTTATTCTTGACCGAAATGTAAGAACTTCATGAAGGGGGAATGCTGAGTACCTTCGAGTGGGACTGAAAGGAATGCATCCTAGCAAAGCAAGATGGATGGAGATTGGGAAAGTGAGGGAACTTTACCCTCACTTACTTGCAAAATAATTCAGGATTTTGGTGGTCCAAAATATTTCCAATGGGGAGGATTGATCCGACGGATTATTCCTCTGTAAAGATCCAATATGGTACATGGTTCATAGAAACGGCGGTTGAAGAAAATCGGATGGCGAAAAAAATACGCAGATCGGAGGTCGGAAGAGATCTCCCTCCGCAATGGCGAGCGGCCAAACTCCCAGTCTATCTGCGGGGATAACCAGACGCAAAAAAAAAAATGAGGATCGACGGTCGGAAGCATTTCCTCTTCCGCAACAACGGGGCTCGGAGCCTTTTCTCTTCCGCAACATCGGAGGTCGGAAACATTTCCTCTTACGCAACGGTGGGGCTTGGGAGCCTTTCCTCTTCTACAACTTCAGAGGTCGGAAGCATTTCCTCTTCTGCAACGATGGGGCTTAACGAAAGTTCAGACGGATCAAAATTCGGAACGATTCAGAAACCGCAATGGCGGAGGCCCAAGATTTATGGGTTGAGAAGTCAAATCGGGAGACTTTATTAACTAACAGTCCGCAATAGCGGAAACCAAAAATACCTAAAGCCTTCGACTCGAAAACCAGCCGACAGCTGATTGAGACCGTCGGAGCCCGTTGCATATCTTCTTCCGCAACGGCGAAGCCCGGATAACAAAAACTTTTGACTCAAACACTGCAATACGCATGGCGCAGTGACGTTTCCAAACGATTGGCAGTCTATGCACAGTTTTTTTGCGGTAGGATTTCATCATGAACAACTTATTTGTAACAGTTGGCGAAGCTTTCTTGGCAGTTATGCTACAGTGGTGATAATGTGAAAGACATATGAACAGCCGCTATGATAACACGTTGGCATTGGGCAGGGGATGTGAACAGTCACATTCTCCTTGATGCTTCAGCTCATTTGTAACGGCAAGAATGAGGCTTAAATAGAGGAAGCTAGAGACCAGAAGGGGGACGCAAGTTCGTTGAGAGCGCAGAAGGTTTTCTCGGTTATGAGAAGCTTGAAAGAAAAATAGCTGTAAAATTATTGTAGATGCTGTTATTTGACCATTCTCTGTTACATGTGGGTTTCTTTGCCTTTTGAAGACCCGATTGTAATTTCCAGAGAGGAGTCTTGAAGACTTCCTATCCATCATTCTATTTCGGCAGTTGCTGAAGTTGTTCCAGAACCATTTTGTACCATTTTTTAAAGCCATTAATTGGATCGGTACCCATTGGAGAGGGACCTAGAGACGTAGCCCAGTGGAGGGGGTGAACTCCGTTATCAACTTCTGTTTGTGACTCTGTTTCTGTGTTTTCTTCCTTGTATCTGTCTATCCGTGTTGTGTTTTTTTGTTCCTGTTCTGAGCATTTAAATTCTGCTGCTACTGTCCATTAATTAACCTGTTGCACGCATTCTTTTACAATAAACTTTTAATGCACTAAAGTTGTGCAAGTTTGTGAATGATTACCAGGTCCAGGTTAAATCTTGGTGAAGGATAATTAGTTGAAGGAGATCCTGAGGTTGGCTCCAGGAGAACATTCTCAAGAACCATGTCTTCTCCACAAAGGGAAGAAGAAGGACATAGCGAACGGGAAAAACCTGTTATGTCTGAAACTGAGTTTCTAGAGTCTTTTATGAGCATGAAAGCCATGATGGAACTTCTACTCGAAGAGCAAGCAAAAAGGAAGAAGAAAGAATAAGGATCTTCATCCAGAGATGCAAAAGTGAAGCCGGAAGAAAAGGGTAAAGGAGTAGGAGGTGATGGTGATCCTCCTGATACTAAACATACTTTTTCTTCTTCTCATACTTCTCACAATGCAAGTCCCGATGTGCCTTATTTCAAATTGGATGTAAAATTTGAATTACCTATTTATAATGGAGATGTAGATGCTAAAAAATTAGACAATTGGATCAAGCAGCTTGAAGTATATTGCAGGGTGCTGGGCATTAATGATGACCCTTCCAGGATTCAACTGGCCACTTTGAGAATGAGTGGAATGGCTCTTACTTGGTGGGAGAGCAAGATTCAGCAAGATCTTCGAAAGAATGGTAAAATTATTTCATTTTTGAATGAATTCATTGAAGTATTGAGGAAGAAATTTTATCCTTTAGGTCACATGCAGCAATTAACCATGAATTGGCAAATGTTTAGACAAGCTAAAGGACAAAGCATTCAATATTATACTCATGAATTCAGAAAGAGGGCTATTGCATTGAATGTTTCATTAGATACACAGGAAACTCTTCTTAAGTACATTGGTGGCATGCATTCTTATTTGAAGCATACTTTGTTGATGTTTAATCCCAATAAGTTAGACGATGTATGTGTTCAAGCTACCCATTTAGAAGCCAGGGGTAAGCATGCTAATGATACTTTTGTGAAGAATTCATTTAAATCCGACAGCAAATCGAAAGGGAAAGACATTTTTACATAAATCTTTTCCTTTCTCAGTACAGATATTTTTCCCTTGGAGGCTCTGTCAAAGTTAAGCTTGAACACATTCTTAGGCGGAGGATCCTAGTGAGTAGGGTTGTCCAATCGCATAATAGGTTTATTGCATGAAGAAGGGACAATGGAAGCATCAAAGTTTAGAGCTATCAAAATAAGTTTTTCTTTATGAGAGGTAGGGAGGTAGAAAGACATCCATCCTTTCGATTGAATGGTTTCTTGAAGATTCTTTTTGATGGTGCTCCATAATACTTGAG
The DNA here is from genome assembly GCA_001517045.1 of Pseudotsuga menziesii. Classification (NCBI taxonomy): domain Eukaryota; kingdom Viridiplantae; phylum Streptophyta; class Pinopsida; order Pinales; family Pinaceae; genus Pseudotsuga; species Pseudotsuga menziesii. The sequence continues at coordinate 619,471 of LPNX011092213.1, read as the reverse complement.
GTGTAGAGGTGGAATTCTTAAAAATTCTATTGTTGCGTTCTTTCCAAGTGAGCCAAAGAAAAAACCCAGGTATAAGCATCCAAAGTTGGTTAAGGATGTTACTTTCAAAGGGGCGGTACATCCAGTTTTTAAGAGACTCAGTAATATTGCCTTTAACTCTGTTGGTACACCTGAAAACCTCAGCCACATAGTCCCATAGTACGTTGGTGAAAGGGAAATCATCCAAAAGATTATCTATAGTTTCCTGATTATTATTGCAAAGGCAGCATCTGGAGGGACCCTGGAAACCTTTATGAGTTAAGTTCTACCAAGTGATAATTCTTCGATGTAAGAGAAGCCAAAGGAAGTGGGAGATTTTGGGCCATTGTTGGGAAGTCCAGAGATGAGTCCATATTAGAGAGACCTGGCTGATAGACGTGGCTGAAATGATGTTGTAGGCTTCTTTCACTGAGAATTTGCCAAAAGGTCGATGACCCCAATGAATGATGTCTGAACCCTGCCTGTGCTTGAACTGTTGAGTGCAAAGTTGTGGCCAATTTTTGTCAGAGAGATTTTTATCTGGAACAAAGTTCCAAAGAACGGGCTCTTTCCACCTGCAGAATCCATTTAACGAAGAGGTACAGAAATCATTGACCATTAGGTGGTTGTTTCTTTTGATATAATTCTGGAACTCCGGATCAAGGGTAAGATTTTTAAGACTAGGAATTTCTTGCCAAGAGTCTTCCCAGAAGAGAGCCTTATTTTCGTCATTAATCTCCCAGAAACTGTGCTTTTGAATAATGGCCCTTTGCAAGTTGGCAGCTTTCCAAATGTGCAATCCAGGTATTTCTTCATCAAATCAGACTAGCGAGTGCGCTGGATAATCCAGTACATATTTGTTATTCCAGAGCATCATCCAAGGAGTGTTATTCCTTGAGATCAAATTCCACTATAGTTTGGCTCAAAGAGCTTAGTTATTTTTTCCAGGATCCGTAATGCCGAGACCTCCTTCAGACTTCATTTTGCAAAGCATGTCCCAACTTACCAGTGCCCATCTGTTATTGTTACTAGTGCATCCCCACAAGAAATCCCTTTGAAGAGATTTGATTGCTTTTAAGACCCATTTCAGAGCTGCCAAGATAGAGAAAAGATAAAGAGGGATAAACTGCAGAGTATATTTTAGCAGGACAACCCAACTACGGAGATTAAGGGCTCTGAAGGTCCAGGAGGAAAGGCAAAGTTCAAGTTTGGTCAGAAGTTCTTTCCAGGACGAGTGTTTTAGAGCCACGTCAAACAATGGTGCTCCTAGATATTTTTTGGGTAAGGAGGAAACCGAGAAGTAGAGAATACGAGAAATGTTTTTTTGCACTGCCATACTCGTGTTAAAAAAGAAGATTTGAGATTTATCCAGATTAAGGGAGGTTCCTGAAGCAACTTCAAAGGTGTGTAAGATAGAGTGAATTTTCCTAGCTTCATGCACAGAGGAGTGACCAAATAGAAGATTGTCATCCATGAATTGTTGGTAAGCCAGAGGCGGGCCATTGTGAAGAGAGAGGCCTTGGAGTGAGTGATCAAAAAGAGCAGATTGGATCATGCACCAAAGACCCTCATCCATTAGAATAAAAAGGAAGGGGGAAAGGGGATCTCCCTGGCGAATGCCATGCGAGGGGGAGAAATTGGAGGAAGGTGAGCCATTAACCAAGATGGAAAAGAATGCTGAAGTGATAAGAGAAAGGATCCAGTGAACCCAGTCCTAATAGAAGCCAAAATCCAATAGAATTTTTTCAATGAAAGCCTAGCTAAGTTTATCAAAGGCTTTAGACAGGTCCAGTTTGAGAATCGTGTCAAGGATTTTATAGGTTTTCAGAGAGTGGACCACCTCATGGGAGAGAATTATACCATCAAGAATTTGTCTTCCTTCCACATAGCCTAATTGTTCCAGCGAGATGAGGAGAGGTAAGAGTGGTTTTAGCCTATTTGCCACAACTTTTGAGATAATTTTATAGATTACATTGCAAAAAGAGATAGGGCCGAACTTAGAAGGGTGAGAAGCTCCTATTTCTTTAGGAATGAGATCCAGGTACGTAGCATTGAGAGCTGGAAGGATCCATTTTTTTCCTGGATTCTTCGACAATTTCCAGAACTTCATCCTTGAGTAGATTCCAACAGTTGTGAAAGAAGTCAATAGTGAAACCATCTGGGCCTGGAGAAGTACCATTAGCCATTTTCTCCACCGCAAACTCAACTTCTTACATAGAAATGGGTTGCATAAGAGAGTGGTTATGCTCATTATTTACAAGAGAGGGAATGCTTTGGGTGACCTTGCCGATGGCCTCTAGCCTATTATGGTTTGGTTCAGAGAGGAGCTGACCAAAATGCTGCTTTAGTTCATCGGATATGTCTTGGTGTTCTTCCATCATTTCTCCAGAATCAAAGCACAGCTTGTTGATCTTGTTCCGCATTCTATGTCGAATTGTAGATTTATGAAAAAAACTTGTATTGTGCTCACCATCTTTTAGCCATTTAACCCTGGATTTTTTATTCTAGAAAATAGCTTCTTGTTCAAATATTTTATTGAGTTGGTGTAGAAGATCTCTTTCTTGAAGCTTCGTTTCTGGGGTAAAACCATGCTCCACTGCCTAGCGCTGGAGAGATTCAAGGCTTTCTTGAATAACTGCTTTATCTTTGAAGATGTCACCAAAGGTATTTTTATTCCATTTCTTGAGATGGCCCTGAATCATTTTCAGTTTTTGGTGCATAAGAGCCATTTTTGAACATCCAGAAACAGACATCTCATTTCACCAGGAGGTGACTGAATCCATAAAAGTGGGGTGGCTGAGCCGAAATTTTTCAAATCTAAAGGGTTTTTGAAGGGATTGACCCTGACTATGCCAAGAGAGGGCAATGGGCCAATGATCCGAACCAGCCGTAGGAAGAACAATAGCATCCAGAAGCCCTCCCATGGTGAGGATGGATTTCGAGACTAGGAAGCGGTCTAGACGTTTAGCAATTTGGTGGACTCCACCTCTTCTGTTGTTCCACGTTAAAAAACCAGAGGAGATCTGAACATCAACCATTTCACACGAGTTGATCATAGACTTAAAGGCCTCATCTTCCCTAGAGAGAGATCTAAGGCCACTTTTTTTCTCTTCCAGGTTGTAAATCATGTTAAAGTCTCCACCAATGATGATCAAAGATTCAATATGCAGGCTCCAGAACCAGTCTGTATGATTGAGGAGATTTTTTTTTTAGTCTGCCATCTGAGGGCTGTACACATTCATTAAGAAGCCCCTGATACTCGAACCAATAATGTGGAAGGAGGAAGAAAGTGAATGCCTAGAGGCAAGGGAGTCATCAAGAGTGATAAGCAGAGGGTTCCAGTTGATTGAGAGGCCACTTGAGGCTCCCTACATGTCAATAGCAATAGTAATACCATTATTCCAAATCCGAGACAAAATAGAGCTTATAGAGTCACTAGGACATTTGGTTTCTCGTAAAAAGAGGACAGAAGGAGGATCTTTTTGAATTTTCATTTTCAGCATTCTTTGTTTAGAGCAACCGTTGAGACCTCTAATATTCCAGGAGAGGAGCTTCATTGATTAACAGTAGGGGGGGTAGTGAAAAATTCAGTTAACTAGGCATATTGGCCCGAGTCAACCAGCGTAGTGCCTAAGCGATTGATTCTTTGAAGAGCCGATTTACGTCCTTATTTTTATCTTTATACGCTTTATGTTTCTCTTGTTGGCCAGAGCTAGCCACTCCAAGCTATGCTTTAGCCTTGACTAGAGCTTAGTGCAACAGCTGAATCTGCTTGGGAGGAATAGACTTAAAAGCTTTTCTAGTGCAAGCATCCTCGAGACCAATAAGATCCAGCCCTTCAGGTATTGCATCTTTCATATCCTCTTCCTCTGGGATATCCGGATTTAGATCCGTCATAGGCATATCTAATTGATTCTTATCTTGATGATCAGTAGGGATTTCTAAGGACTTACCTGGATATTTCTCCGAGGGCTAAGAGGGAGAATTATCCATTGATTTTGAAGCTTGCAGTTGGATCGAATCTTCTTGATTTAAATTAGTTTCGTCAATGATCTTTTTTGGATCTTTTGAAACTTCCTCGAGAACTTGGAAGTTGTTGGAGGTGGAGGAATGATTCTCCAGAAGCTTTTCTTGCGTCATCTTTTTGTGATTTCGCTTTCTCCTGGCCATGTGCCGGAATCCTTGCTCATCAGAGATATGGGGGTTTGATTTCTCAGGAGCTTTATTCAATGGACAGTCTCGAAATAGATGCCTGTGTTTGTGGCATTTTAGGCATCTAAACGGGATATGTTCATAGTCAAGCGGTTGGATCCAATCACTGTCTTTTTGAGAGAGACAAATTGCATCAGGAAGAACCTGAGCAATGTGCATGAAAACACAAATTATGGCATAAGAGGTAAATTTATTCATTCTAGTTTGATCTGCCGTTCTAACAAAGGAACTCGGAGTATTTCCAATTTCTTGAAGGGTGGATTCATCCCAATATTCTTGCGGGAGCAAAAACATGCGTATCTAGACAGGATCCCAGGAGAAGTCCTCTTTTTCTAGGAAAAAGCGTTCAACCCAGTTCCTAAGATATAAACCTGCAAAATTGAAGAAGTAAGGCCCTCCTTCTTCCACACGAGCTTTATCTTCCAGATGATGAAAGATGATGGTGAAAAAACCTTTAGATCCTAGCTGAAGATCAAAGTGCACCTTAGGCTTCCAATTAGCTGTGATCCAACCCCGAAGGGCCTGTTCAGTTGGCCAGAATCCCATAAATTTGCCGATCAGAGCGTGTCTTTCATTTTTTGTGCTCTGACGTTTATCCTAGCCGTCGGTAATGTTAGACAGGGGCGCTCAGCTAAGCAAGGGATACAAGATTTATGTGATTTGGCAGGGTGTTTATCTTTGTCCAACTCAGGGGCAGCGGATGTCTTATCAGTAGGCACTTTTTCATCCATTCTTATGGGAATGTCCTCTAAACCAATTCTCAATGAGCTACTGGGGCCCATGATATTTTCTGAACTCTTTTTTCCTGGGAGAGACAAGGAGGGGCCTGGCACACCCACTTCCCCCGATGCAGATGGCATGATGTCAAGCAAAGATGGGTGATTAGCTGGAAATCAAAGATCTTAATAGAGGATGTAGGGAAGGACGGTCAGCTGGTAGAGTAGGGTTTATATTAGCGACAAACCTTAGCAGAGCAGTGAGGTTGTTTTTTGCGCAGTTTCTCCATGGATTGAGTTCCAATTTACTCCTAGAGTGGATTTCTAATGGGCACATGTACCAGTTACTAAAGTGTGGGGAACACTAATTAAGGCCAAATTCCACTAATTTCACTTGCATGCATCAATTTAGGATCCTCCTAGATCAATTCCTACAATTTAGGATCCACTAGGAGTGTCAAAACCAACCTCCTTCAGTTGAGTTCAGTTAGTGACTAGTTAATACTAGTTAGGAGTCAGTTACATCTAAGTACATTCAATTAGGGCTATTCAATGATTGATTGCATGTGGGAAGGCACAATTCCTCACCTACCATACTCAGTTAGGCTAGTTAACTGATTCTAACTAACTGGTGCACTGATTGAGGCAACTGGGGCTAACTAGTTGAGTTTCGATGATGATTTAGACATGTCCAGTTATCCATGCAGTAAGGTAGAGTCATTCAATTCGAATTCCTCTCTCATGCATTCGAATTGACTCATTATTAATACCAGTGTATTACATTGTAATTATTATCCAATTACTTTTTTATTAATGAAATCATTCACAGCTGCAAGCCATTTTTTGCACTGTTTCATTCTTCAATTCCTGAGTAAAATTGTGTGACCTATTATGTGAGTTGTGTGTTGATCCATAGATCTATGTGCTCAATTTAATAAAAACTTAAATTTCTTATTTGTTAGTTAGTTTGGTATCTTTTAGTTTGCTATTTAAAAAAAAAAAAAAATCAAAAAAACCAAAAAACCCTAAAATTCAAAAAATCCCAAAACCCAAAAATAATACAAAATTTTCAAATGATAAGTCATCCTAAAATTTCGGCCCTAAAATATCAGCCTTAATTTTTTTCCCTAAAATTTCAGCCCTCAAATATCAGCCTTAATTTTTTTCCCTGAAATTTTGGGCTCAAAACTTTCATCCTTCCTTTTTAACCCTAAACCATCTTGAGTTGGTTTCCCCCACATTAGCTCCTACCAAAAGGTGGTTACAATATTATTATTTTTATTAGGTATTTGCTGATAGCTAATTGATCTAGTTTCACTATTGGACTCCATTAAAGGAATTGATCTTGGCACAAAGGTTGTTGGAGATATTTGTATGAGTGTGTTCGAAAGTACCTTAGTTAGGATTTCCCCTTTGGTAGATAATTCCCAAAGAAGTTGATAGATTGACCTAAGGTGACAATGCTTTCAAGTCTCTTATATGATTGACATTCACTAGCATAAATATCAAATTGGTGTTGCAAGCCTAACTTGTTAATTTGAACGGTAACATAAGTCACTACCTCTTGACATCCATGACAACATAATGTTCAACAATCTCCCCCTTTGGAATTAATGCCAACAATACGTAAAATTGATCTCCCCCAGAGTGTGATCTCCTTATAGAGTTGACCATTTGATCTGATCCCCTTGACTTGCAACACTTTCCCTCTAATTTGATCCCCTTGACTTGAAACACTTTCCTCTGCTTTGATCCCCCTGACTTCAAACCCTTATTTTATTGTCAATATCCCCCTTTGACATCAAAAGGATACTCCCCCTACCATTTGTGTAGCAAATGTTTTTAATCTTATCTTTAATGGGATTTTATTCCGAAATTTTTTCTGAGTATTCGAGAATCGAAAACCTTCGTTGGAAATGGTTTGGTAAAGATATCTACTATCTACTATTTGCGATTGACATAGAAAATCTTCATATCTTTCTCATCCACATCTTCTCTTAGGAAATGATACTTGATGGGTATATGCTTAGTTTTTTAGTGCATCGCTAGATTTTTTGAAACATTGACTCCACTTGTGTTTCCGCGGAAAATAGGAATTGGTTGATCATACTCAACCTTGATATCCTTCAAAGTTTACTTCATCTAGAGTAATTGTGTACAATATTCAGCAGCATCTATGTATTATGCTTTAGTTGTGGACAAGGATTTTGAATAGTGTGTGTCACTTAACCATGCAACCAAACATTCAGCAAGAAAAAAATCATTCCCACTTGTACATTTTCTGTAATTAAGACTTCCAACCCAATCAACATTTGAATAAGATATTAAATCTAAGTTTTACATTTTTTGATACCACAACCCAAACTCAAATGTGCCTTTAAGATATCTAAAGATTCTATTGACTGTGACCACATCTGATTCCTTAGGAGCATATTGAAATCTAGCTACCAATCCAATTACTTGCATATTATTTAAATATTGATGTTGTTAAATATAGTAAGTTTCCAATCATAAATATGTATTGCATGGGGTCTACTGGAGGAGATTCATCATCTTTACTGAGTTTGCAGCTAGTTACCATGGGTGTACTAAGAGGAGCACACTCTACCATCCCAAATATTTAGAGCATTTTCTTTAAGTATTTGGACTGAGATATAAAAATTCCTTCTGGTGCTTGAGAGATTTGGAGTCCAAGAAAGAATGAAAGTTCACCTATCATTAACATTTCAAATTCCTTTGCCATATTATCAACAAACATGCTACTTAATTTGTCTTTGCCGCAAGCAAATATTAGATCATCAATGTACACTACTGTGATTAGTGACCCATATTTTTCAATCTTAAAATACATATTTCTATTTGATTTACCTTTCTTGAATCCTTGTTGAATTAGGCACCTGTCTAGACATGCATACCAAGCTCTTACTGCTTGTTTGAGTCCGTAGAGGGATTTCTTTAGTTTCCAAACATGATATTCCTTTCCAAGTATCTTAAATCCTCCAGTTCGTTCAGTGAAGACTTCTTCATTTAATTCTCCATTCATAAATATGGACTTAACATCCATCTAATATACTTTGAAAATTTTGAAGCACGAATATGCCAAAAGCATTCTGATAGCTTTCGTTCATGCAACTAGAGCAAAGGTTTCATCAAGTCAATTTCCTTCAACTTGGGCATAGCCTTTGCATACTAATCTGGATTTGTTTCGTACTATTTTACCTTCTTCATTAAGTTTGTTCTTGAAAATCCACTTCATTACAATTCTATTATTGTTTTTACGACTTGGAACTATTTCCCAGGTTCCACTTTTCTATATCTAGATAATTTATTCACTCATTTATTTGTTCCAAATCTCGTCTGTACAAGCTTGAATGAAGTCTTTGGGTTCCAATGTTGACAGTAAGTCCATGTCAACTCAACTTGGCATGTGCATATCTCTTATTTGATTTTGGAATCCATTGTCAATATCTCCAGTGATGACTTCTTCTGGATGATTTATTAGGAATTCTCTAAATGGTGTCTTCTGATTCCTATGTACTATTTTGGGTGTTTTGGATTCCATTGATTCTTTGACTTCTGGTTTCTCATAATCTTCATTGAATTCTTCCTCAACACGGGATGTATCATATAACTCACTCATTTTCTTCTTGAATCTATGTCTTCAGTGGTTGTTCCTCATCTATTTTATCATATATGCTTTCCATAATTTTTCTTAACCTTTTGTTATAACACTTATATGCCATTTTAATACTTGAATATCCCAAAACATGCCTTCATTTGTTCTGGCATTAAACTTTTCCAAATTATCTTCATTGATCTTTATATAACACTTGTTTCCAAATACTTTGAAATGTTCTACTGAAGTTGATCTTCCTTTCCATAACTCATAGGGAGTTTTGTGAATGTTTACTCTTAGTTGAGTTTTGTTATTATATGTACTATTGCTTCAACAACTTCTCTCTAAAAATTTTATGCTAAGTTGGCTTTGAGTAGAGTGGTCCTAGATGTCTCTTGCACTGCCCTATTTTTTCTCTCAATTATTCCATATTGTTAGGGAGTTCTCACATGAATTGTCTTTGAATTGAATTCTCTTCTCATAAATAATTGAAGTATTTTGAGGTAAATTCTTCTCCATTGTCAGATCTTAGGAATTTGATTTTGTACCCACTTTCATATTCAACCAGTGCTTTGAGAGTTTTGAATTTTTCACCCATATCATCTTAGTATGGTCATCAATGAATAGCATAAAATACCTTTCTCCTTGAAGAGTTTGAACTTTTTTTGATCCTCACAAGTTAGTATGTATCAATTTTAGTGGCTTCGTAGTAGAATGATACTCTTTTGGTTTCAAGTTGGCCCTTGTTTACTTCCCATGCTGGCATGACTAGCACATTTTTCTTACATATTTTTATATCCTTGGAATTCCTCTAACCGCCCTTTATTTTGTTGATCGTTACAATATTGTCGAAGTTAAAATTTCTGAGTCGCTTATGCCAAAAAAAACAATCAACTTTCTAACCAAGGTATGACTTTTCTCCTTGTATTTCTTCTAAAATATAAACTTTCCCTGGTGCTCTAGTTCCTATTCCAATTACCTTTCTTGATCCATTCTATCTGATTTCATAACCATCAAAATAAAAGGTGAGATTATAGTTTGCATCACACATTTTTTCCGACACTTAAAATATCGTGTTTCATTCCTTCAACATATAAGACGTTTTGAGATTTAGCTCATCCTTTTAGTGAAGAACTCGGCCAGATTGAGAAAAGTAAGAGGAAAAAAAAAGGTAAGAGAGAAGAAAACAAAGAACATAAATGCGGATACTAGCATTGTGGAGCACATCAACGTAGGAACCTCCAGCCTAATATCATTAATTGATCCCTCGATGACATCCATCACTAAAGGCCATTGATTCCTCGATGTTAGCAAGAGAAGAGACGTGTCAAAAGAAATGCAAATTTAAACATTTGACAAAAGGGAGAGTTAAATGTTGGAAAAGAACATCCCGAAGGCCTCAACAAAGGTGATAATGCTCACATGACTATAATATAGTAATTGTAAGATCCAAAAAGGAATACATGACCCACTATCTTCATCTTACTGATAAACATTAAGGGTATGATAAACATTAAGGGTAGGGTGTGGGAAACAATTTTTATCTCATAATGCACTTTATTTCAAATTATGCTCCTCTTGAATAGTGGTTGGTCTCAAAACCATATTTATGTAAACGAATTTGTAGCTAGTGTGCTCATGTCATATTAATTAACAAAATGTTGACAATCTAAGTCAAGGTCTTAAAAAAAAATCAATCCTACATTTTTCTTTTAACTCTATCTCGCAACATGAACATTTGATGCATCGCCGCGGAGACGGCCAATATGAGCATCTGGTAGAGTGAATCGGAGGAAGGGATTGCGTAAGTAGTAATAGAAAAGGGGGCGCATTGCCCCCGTAGTGGATCCATGGCAACAGTGGACACAACAGCCAGCCGGATGAGGCGTGGGACAAATAAATCACTATCAATGAGGGTAGAGAGGCAAGAATCGGGAAGGGTAGGAGATCTGGACCAGTAGGATGCCTCCCCAAATCCCAGTCCATCTCGGCCATCTAGATTAGATCTGACAAGATCAGGGGTAAGGTTGAGCTATGGAAGGAGAAGGCCCTCATTGGAAAATTTGTAGGGGTCTGGTCGTAAGAGAGAGACCTGGTCTGATGGATCAAGAGCACTTGGAACCCTAAAGGCCATTATGATCTACATTTGAGATCGAAGGGATTCTTTACTATTATCCTTTTCAATCAAGAATATCGGGGTAGGGTTTTGGAGGGAGGACCCTATTTTTTCTTTTCAGCAGGGTTGTATCTAAGTCCATGGAAGGAGATATTCAACCCAGAAATAGAAGACATGACGGTTGCTCCGGTATGGATCAAGTTGTTTTCCCTTACCTGTGAGTACTGGGATCTAGAAATTTTGCAGGACATTGGAAATACATTAGGGGAATTTGTTGAGGTTGCAGAGCAAACCAAGTAGCAAAGGTATATGTCTTTTGCTCGTATCTTCGTATACATGGATCTATCTAAAGATATACCAAAGGGGACTAGCCTAAATTGGGAGGATGAAGAATGGATCCAGACGATTTACTATGAACAGCTCCCATTCCAGTGTAGACAATGCCATGAATATGGGAATTTTGGGAGGAATTGTCCACAACTGATCAAGGCATCCCCTAGCTCTAAATGACCCCAGGACTGAGACAAGGATGTAGAAGGATTTACACAAGTAAGGAGTAAGAGAAATACCAAGATGGGGAAGCACCTACAGGAAGTCAAGGAGAATCAAGGGAAGGTAGCCACCAACAAGAATCTGTTTCAGATCTTGGAGGAGATGACGAGGATCCAGTCGAGGAAAGAGATATAGCAAAAAAAATAGATAAACAGTTCAAGGAAGTGACGATGGATATGGGAAGCAAGGAAGAACAGGAGGTGCGGGTGGAGGAGATGGATGAAGATGGTGTGGAGGATATGGAGTTGGGTGAGCTTGATCTGGACGCGATTGAAAAGGAATGTGATAAGAAGGGAAAATGATATGTCTCTAGAAGGCGGTTGGAACTACTACAGGAAGCAATCATTAAAACCAAAGCACATCAACAATTGGGTACTACTCTGGAATCTCAGAATGGGAGCAAAATAAAATCCCTGGAAGAAGATCTGAAAAGAGGAAGGAAAACAAATAAGCAGAGGATTGCACAGGTAGGGGTCAAGCTTATAGAATCAGGCCAATATCTGACAATAAGGGCTGAATTCTCTGAAGTAAACAAAGTTATTCAATGAAGATAGTATCCTGGAACATTAGGGGGTGCAACTGCCCTAGGAAAGTGAAAACCTTAACTACAAAATTCAGCCAGGAAAATCCGGATGTTCTTTTTTGGCAAGAAACTAAATGTAGTTGAGACGTTATGGAAAAGCTGGGACATAAAATATGGAAAGGGAGAAAGGTTATGGCAATAGATGATGCAGGAATGGCAGGAGGTCTGATTGTTTTATGTCATCCATATCTCGTAGACCTAACATAATGGAGAGTGAATAAGTTTTCCCTGATGCCTAACTTCAAATCCTTGGATTCAGAAGCAAAGGGAACCTTAGTGAATGTCTATGGTCCAAGATCCTACCCCCAGAAGCATGTCTTTTTGGACTCTCTGAAGTGGTTGAAAGGGCTTGTTGGGGAAGGATCCTGGATCATTGGAGGGGATTTTAACCTAATCACCTCACTAAGGGAAAAAAAGGGAGGAAGGCGAATCCTAGACAGATACCAAGAAGAGTTCAGGGACATGCTAGTTCGTAGTCCTCTCATTGACCTTGAAATAGGAGATGGGTGGTACACATGGAACAACAAGTGTGGGGGAGAGAATCTTGTGGCTTTCAGTATTGATATATTCTTAGTAACTGAGAACATTGTCAAGGGAATAGGGGAAATAAGTGCCAATGTCCTTCTGACAACTGGATCGAACCATTGGCCCATTAGTGTCAGCTGGGACTGGTCCTCTGTGATGTTAAGCAAACCATTTTGGTTTGAACAATTTTGGTTGGAACATGTGGAATTTAAGGATAAGGTGGAATAGTGGTGGCAGGAACTATTCCCTCTTGTAGAAACCGGGATGTACCGCTTCCAACAAAAGTTAAAAGTGCTTAAATCCAAAATACACACATGGAAGAGGGAAGACTTTGGGAACATTTTTTAAGATAAGAGGAGATTGAGCTTCTCAACCAGAGAGGAATGGAGGACATATGGCACAAGGACATGAAGGGTTGGGAGAAAGACCTGCTTAACCAACTAGAGGCCAGGGAAAAACAAGAGGAAATTTTGTAGAGACTGAAATCTAGGAACAAATGGTTATAGGAGGGAGAAAAGAATACAAATTTCCTCCACAACTCGGTCGTCCAAAACCAGCATAGATCAAAAATCCACAAACTCGAGAAGGTGGATGGAAATCAGGTAGAGTCTAGAGGTGAGATTGAGGAAGATTTGGTCAACCACTTTGAGGAAATAATGACGAAAGACAGAAGAGATAGAAGGTAGGAAATAGAGAGGATCACCAAAATTATCCCTATGGTTATTACCATAGATCATAATCAACAATTACTCAAGCTCGTTTCTATGCAAGATGTGGAGGAAGCAGTAAACCAGATGGCCCGGGGGAAATCTCCGGGCCCAGATGGTTTTACCCCCAATTTCTTCCACTTCTTCTAGGATCTGGTTAAAGAGGAAGTTCTGGAAATAGTGGAAGAATCAAGATGTAGTAGAATTATTCTAAAATCCTTCAATGCCACTTTCATAACCATGATTCCGAAAGGTGAAGGAGATGACACTCCAAGTAAATTCAGACCCATTACATTATGTAATGTTATTTATCAAATCATAACCAAAGTGATAGCTAATATATTAAAGCCAATCCTTCCCAACCTAGTCAGCTCGGAACAATCAGGCTTTGTGGAAGGGTGACAAATCCTGGATGGGATCCTTTTGGTTCACAAAACTATCCATTCTCTTAAAGTTTCCAAGAAACTGGGTATGTTGATAAAGTTGGATATTGCCAAGGAATATCATAAAATCAGTTGGAAATACATGGAAAAGATGTTGGAGGCCTTAGGTTTTGGGGAGGAGTGGGTGTCGTGGGTAATGAATCTGGTTACTACCCCTTTCTTCTCGATTCTTCTGAATGGCTTTTCGACTAGACTTTTCAATCCATCCCAAGGAATCAGACAAGGTAATCTCCTATCTCCTTTTCTTTTCATTATAATGGTGGAAGGATTAAGCAAAATCATCTAAGACCAATCTGTCGGGGGTGAGATTCGAGGTCTTCAGCTCCATGAGGGAGTGGACAAAAAAACACACCAGGAATTTGTGGATGACACAATGCTTATGGGGCACCCTTCAATCCAAGAGGCGCGAGCTTTTAAGCAAAGTCTAAAATTGTTTGCAAATGATTCAGGGCTTGCAGTTAATGCAGAAAAATATCACGTTTTCTTCCTGAACACGGCTCTTTTGGTTAAGAGGAAAATTGTGAGGATTTTAGGCTTCACTAAGGGATCCTTCCCCTCTAAATGTATGGGATCTCTTTACATGGTCGACCCCATAAAAATGGTGTCATGGAAGGATCTATTGGATAGAATGCGGACCAGACTGTCGAGCTGGATCCTTAGACCTCTGAATATTCCCAGTAGGTTGATCCTTGTCAAATTTAAAATTCAAGCAATGCCAGTCTACCTTTTCTTTGTTCTTGCGGATCCGAAATCTATAATTAAGGAAGAGAACGAGGTTACGGACAAGCGACCAAAGGGCGGGAAAAATTCCCCATCGGAAATCGGAAGGGTAACCACATCGGAAGCCAAATGAATTTCCCAGCCGCAACGGCGGAAGAGACAAGGGATAGAGACATCTGAAACATGGGCGGGAAAAGCTTAAGCAGAATTCGGAAGACATTACATCGGAAGCCAAATGACATTCCCATCTGCAAGGGCGGAAGAGAAAAAGCTACGGGTACGCGACTAAAAGACTAATACACATCGGCAGTCAGAGCGCTTTGCACTTCGGGCGTTAAGTCACTTTGGGAGCCGCAACGGCGGATGAGAAAAGGACAACAGTCGCCGATCAAACATAGTATGACACCCGGAAAAAAAAATTAAGTGTTTAAAAACTGTTAGAAAATCAGCACCGGTAAAACCCGCTTTACTTCCGAAACAACGGCCTTGAAGAACAAAGATCTGATTTATCATTTGCTAGCAAACCAGATCAAATTTACGACCAATCACAAAATTCAAACACAGGAAACCTCTGGAACAGGCTGAAAATCAATCTGTAAAATCATTCGAAATTAAAATCCGACCAAAAGGTTCAAGGATCCAATGATTAGAAGCAAGGCTAAATCATGAGGAGGGGCCCAAAATTTAAGAAATTTGGGGAGAACGGTTGCAGCTGCAACAATTGGCGATTACCTGGTGAACCTAGATCTTTGGGTGATTACTCTTTGAGTGACAAACTGTTTAACAACAAATGCATCTATTAAATTTTTCCAGCTATCTGGATTTCTCAAGTGACAGTCGTGTGTACCTTTAATCATTGATGATAGTCCAATTTGGGAGAGTGGAAACCAAGATTTTCAAGTCCAGATAACTCTGTTGAGGCCAGAGGATGAGTTTCATTATTACTTTTGTCTTCAGGTAGCTGATAGCTTGGACACCATAGGATTGTAGCATATGGTAAACAGAAATATTCGTTTGTTCCTCATTCCCATGCCACTTTAGCATTTTTTGTGCTTTTGGACTTTTGTCCCTTTTCATATGAGTCCTCCTGCATGCCTTTCTTTCTGAATTTTAATTCAGGCTCCTCTATCCCATAGTGTCCTTTTGTGTGAGCGGTGTACTTCATGTTTCAGCTCACGAACGAAGAGGAACTTTCGGCAATTTAGTACTCATGATTCAGCATTTTCTTTGACGTATGATGCTTTCATAGGAGTTTTTGACTCTTATTTCCCTTTTGGCATTCGTTTCTTGGCATGGGATCATTTATATTTAATATACTTTTCACCTTGCTCCTTTCCATGGGTCTTCTGTTGTCTCCCCTTAGAACATTTTAAGTGTGACATGGATGGGGCCTCAACATAGTATTCCAGACTCTTTGAATCCAGTTTATTTCACAGGGGTTAAGCAGGACTTCAATGCACACAGAGCTTATTCGAGAAAACTGCTAAACTGGAAGAAGTTCTTTTAAAAAAACAGCAACACACAGTCTTAGACCCAAAAAAAATGTTTCTCATTCCCCAACATCTTGATGTTCTCCATGTAATCGCGGGTTCGTTCCCTTTATTGGAATCAAGAAAAAAAATCAAACTAAAACATGACTCAAAAGATAGCCAAACATATTATTTATATACAAGACAGAAGAACTCAAAGAAACTCAGGAAAAATAAGGCTTGAGACCAAACCATTTACTGGTAAGTTCTCTTCCCACCCCTGTATATCTTGCAACTTATAAGTAGAAGGGCCAAGCTTTGCCGCAATCTGAAAAGGGCCTACCCACAACTGCTGGAATTTAGTATGCTTTCCTTTCTCATCATGGGGGTGATCCCATTTGAGGACTAAGTCTCCCACTTCAAATTCTTTTGTTCCAGCTTTATGTTTGTCGAACCATCTCTTTACCTAATCCTGCTGTTGCTTAAAGCGTTCTCTGGCTTTAGATCTAGCCTCTTCTGCTTTCAGAAGATTGCATATCCTCATCTACAAAACTTCATTCTCCGACCCTCTGGACTCTTGAGCTATTATGGAAGAGGGTAGCATGATGTTGGGGGGAATAATGGATTCTTTACCATACACAATGGTATACGGTGACACTCCTATCGCAGACTTGAGGGTGACTCTATCAACCCACAAGGCATTTGGTAGTGCTGAGTGCCAGCTCCTCTGGTTTTCTATTACAGCCTTCTTTAAAATTCTAATCAGATTTTTGTTAGAGGGTTCAGCCAAGCCATTTCCTTGTGGATAGTAATTAGCAGAATAATGCAATTTTATCCCTTTATCATGAGCAAAAGTAGTTAATTTAATTGATGAAAATTACTTAGCATTATCAAAAACTAACAAAAATGGAACTCCAAACCTAGTCATGATGTGATCCTGCAGGAAGCTAATGACCTCGTCTTCATTTATCTTGCGCAGCGGAATAGCTTCGACCCAGTGAGTGAAATAATCGGTCGCGGTCAGAATGTATTTGTGTTGGAGAGAGGAATTCAGTTTTATTTCTCCAATGATATCCAACCCCCATTGCTCGAATG
Source organism: Pseudotsuga menziesii (assembly GCA_001517045.1). Taxonomy (NCBI): domain Eukaryota; kingdom Viridiplantae; phylum Streptophyta; class Pinopsida; order Pinales; family Pinaceae; genus Pseudotsuga; species Pseudotsuga menziesii. The sequence goes on along the minus strand of LPNX011092213.1, from coordinate 602,699 downwards.
GTTCTGTGATCATCACAGGCTTTAGGGGTGCTGCTGCTTGAGGTTGTCTCCCACTACACCTTTGGAAAATATCACACTTCTTGACATATGTGTGTGCATCTTTGAAGAGCGTAGGCCAATAGTAACCGGCTCTGAGGATTTTGTGGGCTGTAGTATCCCCTGAATAATGTCCCCCAGCAGGACCGTCATGCAATTCTGACATTACTTTCTTCGCATCTTCCTTTTCTAAGCATCTGAGAATAACCCCGTCATAATTTTTTTTGAATAATACTCCTTCAACAAGTTGATAGGAAGCTGATTTAAGATGGAGCGCTCTTCTTTGCTTAGAATTCCAATGTTCTGGAAACAGCCCTTCCTGCAGGTAATGCACAAGGTCTCTATACCAAGACTCAGGAGCTGTAAACAAAGGACATACCTCCTTTACATGTAATTCGGCTTCATCTTCCCAGGCGTGTTCTTCGTTTTTTTCATTTTCAGTCATCAGTCTACACAACCCTTGTCCTTTAACTATAGATGTTGGCTTGAATTCAAGGTCCTATTCTTGAAGAGTTGTTACCCAGTTGCCTCTTCTTTCTCCTAACTCCTTTTGTACAAGAAGAGACCTTACAGCCGGGTAGGGGACAATCACCTTGGTTCTATTTTTTTAAATATAAGGCCTGAATTGCTTTACTGCTTTGAATACTGCGTAAGCTTGTTTATCAACAGATGGGTAATTCAATTCGGCCCCCTGTAGACCAGTACTCATAAAGGATATTGGGAATTCATCCCCCCCATCTTCCTTTTGGGTGAGCACAGCTGCTAGTGAATCATCGGATGCAAAGGTATACAAGATAAAATCTTTGTCGAAATCTGGGCTTTTTAGGGAGGGTGCATGTGCAACAGCAGTTTTGATTTTGCTGAATGTGCTCTTCTCAATTTCAGTCCACTTGAATTGTGCATTTTGCTTTACCATCTCTTGCAGCGGCTTGACAATCTGAGCAAAATCAGGCACAAATCTTCGCACGAAGTTTATCGTTCCCATAAATGATTGCATCCCCTTTTTATTATGGGGCAAGGGGATTTGTTCGATAGCCTTAATTCTTTCTGGATCTACAGAGATTCCTTTCTTCGAAACTATGTGACCCAGCAACTTGCCCTCCGTGACAGCGAACACACACTTCTTAGGATTGTTAGAATATAATCCGTTAGGGTTATATAATGTAAATAAATAAATAAATAAATAGTAGGAAGCCAAACAGGCTGAGCGGAAGGTGAAACCCAACCGCCATGTGATTTGTATAAATATAGGCATTTGCATTGGAATAAGAATCAATCGGGAGTTATTACCAACAAGTGGTATCAGAGCTTGGATGCCTGCCTACCATAACTCCTGCCTGTTGCCAGTCTGCCCATTCCTGGCATTCTGCTTGCCAGTCCATTGCCAGACTGCTCCATCAGTCTGCCAATCGAGTCGCATGCAGTGTATGCGTTACTCCTCTTGCCTGCGTTTATTCTCTGCTAAAATTTTTGAATTAGCCAAACCCTAAGCCTGAATCGCGTGGATCCTGTCGTGAATAGCGTGGAGCCTGCCTGAGTTCTGTGTGACTTTCAAAAACCCTAATTTTTTAGAACTGCTGCGCTTTTGGAATTGTTGTGAATTCCTTCCTGGTTGAGTGTTTGCTGTGTGTTGATCTTGACGCAGTGACCATTACATGTGAATATGGATGGTGTTTGTGCCCTCTTTCTCAATGCATGGAGAAAAATTCAGTGAAGAAGATGATAATATTTTCTGAAGAAATAAGTTTGTACTCAGTCACGTGAAGGAACCCGTCGCTTTAAGATCTCAGCAACAACGACAGTTTTACTTATTGCCTGACCCATCAACTCAAGGATCACTGATATTACAAACTGCTCTTTATCCTCATTTGTTGCAGCGATTAAGAGAAAATGATTTAAATCCTCAAGGTGTTGGCAGTGGTAGGGTGTAATGGCATATAATATTTTCAGAGAATTAAAGGGTCAACTGGAAGTTCCAAATTCCTCCACGTGCAAAACGATCGAACAAGTTGAGATTTAGTGGTTTCCGAGGGAATTCCTTTGTTTGTTTAGGTATCATCTTTTTCTCTATTTCTCTATGTCTCCATTCTTTATCCTGACCCATTGCCTTCAAGGAAATTTCGGGTGCCTTTCTTTCCTGTAAAAGGCTCGCGTTCTGGAAGCATGCCTACCAGTGTTATTTGACTAGCAAAGTTTTTTTTGGTTGTGAGCTCGCGTACTGGAAGCATGGCATGCCTGCGTGAGTCGACTGCGCAGTCTCTTCACAACATAATGTATGCTAACATACATTGAAGACAAGCGTGGAGATATATGTTGTTGCTGGTGTATTAGAGAGCCTGCGTGAATGAAGAGAGCCTACGTGTATTAGAGAGCCTACGATTTTGAACTGCCTATAGATGCGTTGAAGACTGATATATTACCTGCAAAATATTGTGACTGATATGTTGCTGACTGATATATATAATAGCTGCGTTGGAAAGATTGCTACCAGCGTGAAGACTAGCCGTGGAGCTGTGATTGTATGCTGTGTTGAAGAGAGAACGTTGCAAGTTCTAGAGACTACCAGACTGCCTGCGTTGGAGGTTGAAGACGGATAGCATTGAAGACTGATATTTTGATGTGTTGGAGAAATAATATATGCGTTGAGTATATATTATTTTGATGTGCTGGAGAAGAGTGCTGCGACCTCATTTATGCCCTAATTTCTGTGCGTTGGTAAATTTTGCAAGTATTTGTTTATTCTCATTGAGTGATTACTATATTTTTAAGGAGATTGTTATAAGCTTTTCAAAATCTTGGAGGTTGTAGAAAATTTGTTCACAACATTGTAAGCCTATTTATTGCAATAGACTGCAAAACCAGAAACCCTACAGCGATTATTGGCATTCTGTCTGTGCATTTTAATGGATTTAAATAGGGTTTTGCTTACAAGAAATCATTGCAAAGATTGTTGGTGCATAAAAGAAATTATATTGTGAAGAAAAGTTGCAGAACCAGATCCACATCATTTAGACAATCACAATGGCAAGTTACAGTTATGATTGAGGTATCATTGTAATTTTTCATATGAAGATTTGAATTGTCCATGTAAACAACACTCTAAAGTAAATTACATGGAGATGTGTTGAAAGAATTCTAATCATGTGTTTCTTTGAGAGCTGTGCCTCTCCCTCACCATCACCTCTGTAAATCACCTTGGCAGAGACTGTAGACCTGTAAGGTTATTGTTTTTCTCTTTTTCATATCAAGTTTATTATTGTAAATTACACTAACAGTTGTAAAGATGCACTCTTTGGCATCTAGTATTGGTGCTGCCCTAGCTGGCAAAGACCAATCCAAAGACCCTTCCAAGGGAGATTGCGGCAAAGAAAGAGGACAAGGAAGAAGAAATTTCAGTGGCAGAGGGGGCAGAAGCAAAAGATCAAACTTGCAGTGCAAGCATTGTGGAAATACTGAGCACACATCAGATCAGTGTTGGGCTTCGTGGGACTCCATCAAAGACAAGCACAACCAGAAGAAAGATGACCAATATGCTAGTAAATCTTCTGATTCTTGTATTGTTGCATATTGTAATCTTGGATTTAATGAAATGACTTCTCTTTCATCTTATAAAGATTATTGGCTGCTTGATACTGGTGCAACATCACATATTACATTTAGAAAAGACTATTTTGAAGAACTAAATGAAACAATAGATGGCATAGTTTACTTTGCAGATAAGTCAAGTATTAAACCAAAGGGAATGGGCACCATTCGACTGAAGATGCCTGGATTCCCTGATTTTTTGTTGAAGAACGTTCTCTATCTTCCTGAGTTGCAGAGAAGCCTGCTGTCCTTGGTGGAGATTCGACGGCAAGGCCATTCCATCCACATGTTTGATGGAATCGTTGAAATAAGAAAGTCCTCTGACAACCAAGTCATCATGACTGGATACGAAGATGGAAAGTTGCTGAAGCTCAAGGGTTCATCCGCAATATTTCAGAACTATGCCTACCTCTCTCAGCATGGAGAAGGTAATATGTCATCTAGCTCATTAT
>LPNX011092213.1:587546-596322 GCA_001517045.1 Pseudotsuga menziesii | reverse complement strand
CTGCAATCAAGCTGGCTAAGAATCCTAGATTCCATGATCGAACCAAACACATCAACACAAAGTATCATTTGATTCAACATCATGTAGAAGCCAAGATAGACCATCTTCGACATTGTTCCACAAATGATCAAGTTGCAGACATCTTCACCAAAGCGCTTGGACGAGAAAAGTTTGAAAGGTTCAGAAACATGCTCGGACTGACGAACACCCCTTCGGATTAAGAGGGGGATTGTTAGAATATAATCCGTTAGGGTTATATAATGTAAATAAATAAATAGTAGGAAACCAAACAGGCTGAGCGGAAGGTGAAACCCAACCGCCATGTGATTTGTATAAATATAGGCATTTGCATTGGAATAAGAATCAATCAGGAGTTATTACCAACAAGGATTGAGTGAGATGCCATATTTTCGACAGCGTTCGAAAATTTGCTTTAAGTGAAATTCATGCTCTTCTCTTTTCTTCGAGAATATTGTAATATCGTCAAGGTATACTACAGCACTACAGCCAATCAATCCGCGGAAAGCTATGTCCATAGCCCTCTGAAATGTTGCTCCAGCATTTATAAGCCCAAAGGGAATCCTTCTGTAGGCAAAGGTTCCCCATTTGGTCCTGAACATTGTCTTTAATCTGTCTTCTTCAGCTACTAATACTTGATTGTAGCCAGAGAAACCGTCTAATAACGAAAACAGTTCAGAACCTGAAACCATTTGTAATAATTGCTCCATGGGTGGAACGGGGTAGTTGTCTTTATCTGAAGTGCGGTTTAAATTTCTGAAATCCACGCATAGTCTAATTTCTCCAGATGTTTTCCTCACTGGCACCAGATTTGATACCCACTCAGAGTGTCTGACCTTAAAAATGATTCTAGCATCCAATAATTTCTTCACTTCACTCTGAATCAGCGGTTCCAATTTTGGATGCATTCTTCTTAAAGGTTGCTGATACGGCTTGACACCAACTTTGATGGGGACGACATGCTTGATGATGCTGGTGTCATATGTTTTCAAATCTTTGTATGTCCACGCAAAAATATCTTTATATTGTTTAAACAGACTGACGAACTTGTCTCTTTCTACTGGTGAACAATATTTACCGAGATTCACAAATTTAGGACTCGTCTCAGTCCCTAAATTTATCAGCTCGAACTGTAGAGATGAGTTGTGGGTCTTCACGTTGGCTGGTCTTCTGAACTTTTCATTTAAATTGAACATTCTTTCTAACGTTCTGACTCCTTTAGGGATGAAATTGTCATACTTCAACTCCGCCTTATGTTCTTCATCATCTATAATTTCTCCTTTAAATACCTCGTCATTCGTTAAACATTCTATAATATGTTGGTCATCATCGAACAATCATAGGTTGGTAATCATATCAGGTACTGAGGGCCTAAAAAGTAATTCAACAGAGCATCGATTATTAGTGGGTACCAATCTATCGGCTGATGTGGCCAACAGGTCAGCTGCGACATTTTTCATCCTTGGAATTGAAATAATATTGAATGCATTAAAACATTTAAGTAGGTCCCATACCTCATTTTGGTAAGCCTTTAAGTGAGAAGAAACACAATGTATTTGATTCCTGATTTGTTTCACAATAATTTCGGAATCTCCAAAAACCTTTAGATTACTTACCTTTAATTCAATCGCTTTCCTTAAACCCTGCACCAGCGCTTCGTACTCGGTCATATTATTAGTACACTCAAACTCTAATCTACATGAGAGAAAATCTTTATTCTTCTGGGGGTCGATCAGGACACAGCCCGCCCCTAACCCTTCTAATGTCTGAGAGCCATCAAAAAACAAAGTCCAAAAATCACTAACTACTGAAAACGAATCTACTCCTGCTGCTAAGTTTACTATGTTACAGTCAATCTCATCATCCTGTGAGAATCAAAGGAGATCAGGCTGAGTGTCAAATGTGTTGATGGCTTCTTCTGCTTGGTAATTTCCTGGTTCCAACTCAATAAAATAATTTCCCAATAGAGAATCCATCGGTTCATTCTTCTCATCCAATTGAGTAACGTTGTATTTCATGTGAGGCTCCCTTAAAATCTTAATCTGGTTCGGACTTCCTTTGTATGGTAGCCACAGATGCGACCAATCCGAGGAAAAATATCCATTTAGTTTGGCCAACCAATCTCTGCTCAGGACAAGACCGTAAGCGTCTGGTATATCAGCCACCGCGATATTAATGACTTGGCACACTTTATCATTGGATGCCAGACGGACTAGGACGTCTTCCATCTCACCAATCACCTTCACATCCGTCCTATCCAACTGAACAACCCTCCATGTGGATGGCTTAGGCTGCCCATTTATCTTTTTACAGACGGATATTGGCATGACATTAACCGATGCCCCTGAGTCTACCAGACAATTGTGCACGTTATGATTGAAAATTTCAAACGTGAGGAGGAAAGGTGGTTGTTTTCTCTTAGACTTACCTCCAATGCTGGTTTCTCCAATTTCTTCTTCTTCTTGAGGTTGATTGACCATGGGCAGCTTCTCATCCGATGCTTCAAGTGCTTTCAATAGTCTTTCTTTTTGCTGTGGCACTTTACACATTTCGAATAGTGGAACATTCACTTTTACCTTCTTTAAATCCTCCACGATGTCATAATCCATCTGTTGTTCAATGGGATGAGGTTTATCAGCATTCATCTTTTCTTCATTTGGCTTGGCGAACGTATCAGTCTGCCTAGGATCTTGGCTGGTAATTGTGAATTCAAGAATCTTATTAGCCGCGAAACGATTTTGAAATTTCTTTACATTTCTTTGCAGCATTTTGATCTTTGGAAGAATGAGAGTGTTTTCTTTAATTGTCCCTTGGCTTCTTGTTGCTACGTTGGTTTCCATGACGTCCTTGTACCCCTGATTCTTTTCCTCTTCAGCATCAAATAACGAAACAAAATCCCACAAAACCATGGTTTCCTCTTCTTGTTCTTTTGTTGAAGTAGTATTCTCTTTTCTTTCTTCATCTCCATCTTCCGTTAACTTAGAATCCAATAGCTGATTCATAACCAACGTCATTGAGTTTATCCATTGAGGATAATTTCTTTCAGAGTGTGGTTGTTGGTGGAATGTGCAAAAATTTTCCATTCCTACTTCTGTCAGATTCATAGATGCAGTATTATGAGGAGGAGGTTGAGACTGATTGTTATCCTCTTTTTTCTTATAATAGGGCCTATAGAACTTTTGTGTTTCCTTCTCTTTCTCCAAGTCTATGATTTTGTTGGAAAGCTTCTGCATCATTTTTTCCATATTTTCAAGATCGGGCGATTTCTCCTCCTTTGGCTTAGTAAACAATAAGGCTTTCCTTCCCGCACCTTTCTCTCCTGACTGTTCTGGATAATCTTCAATAATTTCTCTTTCAGCCTCCACTACTTCAGCCTCTTCATAGGTTTTCGTCAAAGTAGGCTTGGCCCTACCTTTGGCAAACATGGCCAAATCAGGGCCTAAAGCTGAAGTATAATACTCGATCAGTACCTTATCCGAAGGTTTATCAGCTTCAGAAAAAAAAAATTAGATATGCTGCAAACCTTTGTGTGAAACTGTGCACCTTTTCCTTTCTCTCTTTCTTCAAGGCGCATAGTCCTTTCATGAGGGCTGCATGAGTCTTTTGAATCGCATACTTACTTCTGAAAATTCTCTCGAAGGTATCCCAATCAGGGATAGAGTTAGCAGGAAACCCAAAATACCATGATGTTGCAGCTCCTTTAAGGGTATGCGGAAATAGTCTGCAAACTACATCCTCATACTCCCCAGCCCTCAGCCCTTCTATTTCCAAGTAAAAACTTTGCAGGTGATCATCAACTAGTATCTTCTCATTTGGGTCGAATTTGGGCAGCATCTTTTCAAAGGATTGAGGTAAATCATGTAGCGGAGGCGTTAGATTTAAAGGTGATCTGGCTCTCCAGGCAGGTGGTGGATTTGGTGGGTTGGGTGGTGGATTGGCATTTACTCCTGCCATGAGTCTGGGTGGAGAGTGAGGAGGTGAACCAATAGGAGTGTGAGCAGGAGAACTGTGAGGGGTATCTGGGCCTTTTTTATTCAAAGGTAGTACAACTTCCTGTAAGGTTGTTTCTACAAGTTCTTCCCATTCTCCAACCAGCACGGAGTCTTCTACCACAGGACGATCTTTCCTTCTATATTCTCTTCTGGGCAATTCATGGAAAATTGGCAATCCTCCAATCTTCTTTACATATTCCCTAGTGTGTCTTCTCAAGTCATTAACAACTTCGTTTCCAACAAAATATAGATGTTATATTTCTTCCGGAATTGAATTATGAAGCCCACTGCTTTCAGAAGTGTTACCGGTGGAATAATCTCGGGAAAACAGGTTTCCTTGGCCAGCCATGCACTGGCGGCCCTCCTTCTAGCGCCAAAACTGTTGAGGCCTAGAAATTCGCAGGCAACAACAGCAAGTGATTCTCCCCAGTCAAAATTCCCAACTAGCCCATGACTGTTTGGTATAGGGAATCCATCCGGTTTGTGGTACGGCTACCATAGGTCAAGTAACAAAAGGGTTTACCAGTTGCGGCCCGGTCCACCGTGTATTTTGTATTTTTTCACTTAAGTATGATGTGCAAGTGCCTAATTAACCATGCAGGGTGATAAAGATGCAAAGAGTAGTCACAATGTGATGCGCAGGTTCTTACCTCTCGTCTTAGAACTCACAAGCATCCAAACCATGCAAGAAAATAAATACTAACTAAACTATCTCTAGAGAGCTGGGTATTCATTCATGAGTAATGCACACTTGTTCATGTGTTATGGCAAATCACAGATAGCTGTTCTTATAACCAAACATATAAACATGAAGAAAAGTATATATGATAAGATAGCTCATCAACATTTAAAACTACCATTACTCATAGTGGAAAAGACATCATAAAGGTACTGAAGAACATTCAGACAAGAACATAGGTTCAAGAAACTAGAACGCTCTTACAGCTAATGAGACACAGCTGAAAATGAAATAGTTCCCCTTCAACATTGCTCATTTAATCACATTGATACATTCCACATTACTCTTTCTCCAATAGGTAAAAGTTGCAGTTTCTGATTGTAAAACAAAATAGTTCCTCTTACAAGCAAATGGTTTACAAGTTTTTCCTGGAAAAAAAAAAGTCCCTGTCACTTCTAACTTTCAAATATTTAAACTACAACAGCAGACCGCTTGAGATGCCCCCCAAACGTACGACCTTTCAATTCCCCAACGCTTCATATTCTTCTATCTTTTCTGCGCATGCTCATGATTGGATGAGTAACTGCCAGACCTTTCAGAGCTACTCCTTTATCATCATTCATTATGTCTTTTCCTTCGTTTTTCCCTCTTGCGATCCTGCTGGTTTCGGCTCTACCCCTACCAAGTGGCCCGTTATGCCTTTTCGCCTTGGTAGTTTGGAAACGTCCTTTGAGTACACCTGTGATTCAACAAACTGTATCATTCATTGGGACTGCGTTATAAAACAAAGCAGAAAATTATACCAACTGAAACGGCCAACCCAAAAGAAATGGCCAGGTGCACCACCATTATTAGAATTTTAACCACGCCGACACCTCTACTTTGTTTATTCATGGATTTACACAGAACCACCAACGACAGGAAACGAGGACTCATCGGACGCTCAAAGCGCTAGCCTCAGAAGCTAAAAATCCCACTCCAGCCGCAACGGCGAAAGAGAACGAGGTTACGGACAAGCAACCAAAGGGCGGGAAAAATTCCCCATCGGAAATCGAAAGGGTAACCACATCAGAATCCAAATGACTTTCCCAGCCGCAACAACGGAAGAGACAAGGGCTAGAGACATCTGAAACGTGGGCGAGAAAAGCTTAAGCAGAAGTCAGAAGACATTACATCGGAATCCAAATGACTTTCCCATCCGCAACGGCAGAAGAGAAAAAGCTACGGGTACGCGACTAAAAGACTAATACACATCGGCAGTCGGAGAGCTTTGCACTTCGGGTGTTAAGTCGCTTTGGGAGCTGCAACGGTGGACGAGAAAAGGACAACAGTCGCCGATGAAACATAGTATGACGCCCAAAAAAAAAATTAAGTATTTAAAAACTGTTAGAAAATCAGCACCGGTTAAAACCCGCTTTACTTCCAAAACAGCGGCCTTGAAGAACAAAGATCTGATGTATCATTTGCTAGCAAACCAGCTCAAATTTGTGACCAATCACAAAATTCAAACACAGGAAACCTCTGGAACAGGATGAAAATCAATCTGTAAAATCATTCGAAATTAAAATCCGACCAAAAGGTTCAAGGATCCAATGATTACAAGCAACGCTAAATCATGAGGAGGGGCCCAAAATTTAAGAAATTTGGGGAGAACGGTTGCAGCTACAACAGGAGGGTCTCATTTCTAAAGAGGATATCCAATCCTTTCAGGAAAAGTTGCAGGAGAGATTTATCCATGTCAACATGGGTCACGACATATTACATTGGGGATATAAACAGAAAGGTATGTTTAGCATCAAAGAGGCCTATGAAATTCGAACTTGCAATAGTGGGGAGGAGGATGATATCTGGAAAAATATTTGAGATACCAATCCTTGGCCAAACATGGTTTTTTTTGTTGGTTGGTGGTTAAACAGAGGATCCATACAGGAGAAAATATTAGACGTCGGGGGATCCAAGCGCCATCACTTTGTTTCTTTTTCCTAAACACCGAGTAAAGTATGGGCTACCTGTTGGATAGCTGCCCCTTTTCGGATTCAATATGGGATAGAGGTGCCATGATTTTTCAAAGGAGTGTCTAGAGTAAAGATCAACCTAGATAGTCGCTAAGAGAGTGGAACTTGAAAACTTTTGAAAACCCCAGTCTAAGATCCCTATGGCAGATGTTCCTAGGATTTGTGATGTGGAGTGTTTGGAAGGAATGAAATAATCGTATCTTCCAAGAAAAAAACACAGTGCAAAGGAGGTGTGGAAGAAACTAGTGATGAACAACCCTGAAACTCTAAAAATTATGCTTTGGAGTGAGCAAGACAAGGAGCTGTCAGTGGGAGAAGAGCGTATCGTGAATGCGTGGGGCCTGGAAAGAAGAAACTTTGATGGCTTTAAATAGAAGATCAAATTATGTCGACCAACTAGCCCAAATCTATGGTCTCCTCCTCCTACGCAGGTTTTTAAAGGAATTTTGATGGCGCTACCAAAGGCAACCCGAGAGCGACAAGATTTGGAGGAGTCTAGAGAAATGGTAAGGGGGGAATTTTGAACATATACTTTGGTTACATTGGCCAAGATACCAACAATTAGATAGAAATGGAAGGTATGCTTCAGGGGATTAAGATTGCAATCAGAGAACGATGGCTACCAGTAATTATGGAGGGAGACTCCCAGATTTTGATTCAAATGGCCAATAAATTAGCCAACTCTAAGTCCCCAAAGAATCTTTCGTCTAGCTGGTGGCTTTCTAGCAGGATGGATTCTCTTAGTTCCCTAGTCAGGACCCATAATTCAGTCTCCTTTTCCCACATCATACGTGATGCGAACAGGGTGGCGAACCTGCTTGCCAACGTGGGTACGGAGTAGGGTAGGAGGCATACGTTGGGCACCATCGGGGACTTCCAAGGGGAGAGTTGAGCCCATAGATGCATCCATCTCATTGTCAATGATTACAAGACAAGACGAAAAATGGTGGATCACAATCAGAGGGTATAGGAAGAGGACGGGAGGTAGAGGGAGATCTGTCAGGTGGCGGAAAATCGAGTCCTCTGATCATTCAGAAAATGACAGATCTACCCCAAGTCATTTACGGTTAAGTATTGTAGGATACAGAAACTTGTGTCAGCAAAGGAAAAAGATGGATCCGCACTAGGGGCTAGCTCAGGCCTCTTACTTTAGAATGATTCCAAATATAGTGTCTGGTACAATAGAAGAGGAGAGAAAGATACGACAGGAGAAAGGAATGTACAACCCTTTTATGGCAATCATGACGGATAATTCTTCATCTCCGATGACAGTGCTCATCCTCATCATTTGTTCTTAGCATGAGGATTATTCTCATTCTTCTATGGTGGATGTGATTCTGGGTAAAAAAAGTGAAGGACAGTTGCTCTGCGGTTGGAATTCAGTTATTCTGCAGTGGGAATCTTGGGCGTTGGCACAATATGGCTCCCAAATGCGGTTTGACTATGGATTCTGGGGTGGAGGAGGCTAGTTCCAATCGCAAGGGAAATGGCAGAGGGGTGGGATAGAGGGGAAGTTTCAAGGGCCAGGTTACTCATGCCCAATCTCATGCTTAGGATGTGGACATCTTCTTCAAGGACCGCATCCCTCTGGAAGTTTGCAAGGACATTGAGGTTGTGGAGAGGTGAATTTGGAAGGAGGTACAGCAATCCCCTATCAAATATATATGTAGGGAATTAAAGGAGTGGGTGGTTGACCGTAGAACCACATATAATTTCCCCATTTAAATAATTGCATAGCAGGAGAATTCCATCACCCTACTAGTTCCTAGGTTAGATGGATACATTTGGAATTTTAATAAGGGAGATAATAAATGATGTTGAGACATTAGAATGGAATAAATATTTAATAATATAGCTTATTAAAATTATACAAGAGAAAAAAAATTCCAGGTACACAGGGTAATCCCAAAAGACCAAACACCTAGAGCTGCCACTCACACAAATAGATCATAAATCAGCACACTGATGTTTGACGTGGTTAAAACCCTCAAGAGGGAAAGAGTCCATGGCCCTAGCCAAATAGCTACTTGGAGCAATTCATTATGAAAAATAAATAAATTTACAAATGAGCT
>LPNX011092213.1:555046-580046 GCA_001517045.1 Pseudotsuga menziesii | reverse complement strand
CTTTTGGAAGAGGTACAAAATCCCAAGTATCATTCACCATTAAGGAACGATATTTTTCATCCATAGCTGCATGCCAATATGGATTTCCTGAATCTTCTGCAAAAGTTTCTGGATCATGATTCTCAAAAACTTAAGCCAAAATATAAGAGGCTCGTTAAAACTGAGAACGTGTTCGATGTTGATCTCTAGGATCACCAGCAAGATCATCGGTCGCTTCACATGTTGAACAAACCCATCAAGGAAGCAATGGTACTGGTGCAACTGGAGGAATATGAGCAGGAAGAGGCGTATTTTCATCCTCACTGTCATCATCAGAAACTAGAGTTGGAAATCTGTCAAGGAAGTTGGAAGTAGAAGAAGGCACAATCGTCGAATCAGGCTCGCTAGACAAAGATGGCACAATCGTCGAGTTAGGCTCGCGAGCCAAGAGATTTTCATCAAATTTGGCATCTCTTCTAATGATTACATCATTTGAATGTGGTTAAAGAAGTATATAACCTTTTACATATTTAGAATATCCAACAAATATACACTTTCACTTTTAGGCTACAATGCTTTCTGTTTTCCATCCGGAATGTGAACCCATGCTTCACTACCAAAGACTCAGAAGTGACTTACATCTTGTTTAATTTTACTCCATGCTTCTTCAGGTGTTATACCTTGCAAAGCTTTAGTGGGGGTGCGATTAACTATGTAATTTGCACAATTTATGGCATGGGCCCAAAATTGAAGACTTGGTCCCTTAGATTGGATCATACAATTAGCCATTTCTTTTAAAGTGTGGTTCTTCCATTCAACTAAACCATTTTGTTGTGGTGTATATGGAACAGTGTGTTGTTGTTGGATTCCTTGTTCAATGTAGAAAGTAGTGAACGTTTTGTTAACATATTCTCCTCCATTGTCGGATCTTAACTTAATGATTTGATGGCCAGATTGTTTTTCAACAAGGGCCTTGTAGGAAAAGAAAATGTTAAATACTTCGCTCTTAAGTTTTAGGAAATAAACCCAAGTACGTCTGGAGTAATCATAAAATAAAGTTAAGAAATATTTGAAACCAGAAAAGGAAGCAGATGGAAGAGGACCACACAAGTCACTATGCACAAGCTCCAAGGGAACCAAGGTGTGCCAAGAGGCACGTTTGTCAAAACTATCCCGATGATGTTTTTTGAGTACACAACCGGAAAAAACACTATCCCTGCAAGATACCATCAGAAGTCCTGTCACCATATTGTCTTTACATAGTTGTTGCAATGGGCGATAATTTAAATGACCAAATTACTCATGCTAAATTTTGCTCAAGCTATCACTATGAGCAACAAAAACTGAAGGAAAATATGATGACCCAAAGTTGTTAAATTTGTACACCCTGGTAATATCATCAACTATTCTGGTAGCTAGGACATGTTGAGGATCTTTAAAATGTTATATTTTTATCATTTAAGCTATATGATCTTAGGATCTTATCTGAGAGAATAACAAGCACATCAATCAATCACAAGAGACAATGAACACAAATATTTTCCTCAAGGAAACTATAAAGTGGAAAACCCCGCAACTTCCTCAGAGATAGAATGAGCACCAAAAGTAAAACCCAAAGATACAAAGACGATCTCTCGACAGAATTTGTCTCTCTCTCTCTTGTCCCAGCTTCTTCTCTCTCTCAGTTATGCGCTACAACTGAGTGTGAGCGACTGTGTGATAAATAGAGAGGCTCACTCTCTATTGATACTAGTTTTCGACTTGACATTAACTCACTAGGGCCGACTTCTCTAGGAGAGTCTAACAACCCTAGTGTCTCACAACTGCGGGAAATTTAACCCTTGAATAATAAGGAGGGTTACCCCCTATGACTTTACATGACTTGATTACATTATTGATTCTCCTGATAGGAACATCAGGTATGACATAACTTGATTACATTACTAACACTTCCGATCGGAACATCGGGGTACAATACATAAGACATACAAGTGAATACATTCTAAAGTTATAAATACATCAACACTCCCTCTTAACTAGGAAGGTATTCTCTCGACATAATTCATCGACACAAGTCTTTGTCACTGGATCATCATTACTGGATCTTCATCAAGTCCACCATCATCACTGCTTCCGCTATCTCAAAAAAATGGTGCTATATCTCAATTCTACTCATCACAGGAAGTTCTAGAGAGCCATCCCTTTTTCATGTTTGTTGTAGGCCTAGCCTCCATGTAGGTATTCTTCTTCTTCAGTGCTTACATCTAACCATGGGAGGCCCATCCTGCCACCATGTCAGAAAGGCTCGCCCATCACTTATATCTAACCATGGGAGGCCCATCCTGCCACCATGTCGGAAAGGCCCACCCGTCATTTCTATCTGACCATGGGAGGCCCAGCCTGCCACCGTGTCAGAATGGCATGCCCAACAATCACATCTGACCTCATCATTTCAAAAAGGCCCAGCACTCATGTCTGACCTCATCTTGTCAGAAATACTTTTCCAGCACTCACATCTGACCACATCATGTTAGAAAGGCCCAACACTCACATATGACCTCATCGTGTCAAAAAGTCCCAACACTCACATATGACCTCATCATGTCAAAAAGGATCGTCCAACACTCACATCTGACCACATCATGCTAGAAAGGCCCAACACTCACATATAACGTCATCATGTTAGAAAGGCTTAGCAATTACATCCGATCATGGGAGGCCCAACCTGCCACCATGTCGGAAAGGCTTAGCACTCACATCCGACCATAGGAGGCCCAGCCTGCCACCATGTTGGAAAGGATCTACACTTACATCTGACCATGGGAGGCCCAGCCTGCCACCATTTCAGAAAGGCTATGCACTTACATCTGACCATGGGAGGCCCAGCCTACCACCATGTCAGAAAGGATATGCACTTACATTTGACCATGGGAGGAACCAATCCTACCATGTCAGAAAGGCTCTCGGACTCATCATTTCCCTTTGGAGGGAACCTCGATCTGGAGAACAACAAGTTTCTCCCTGGAGTACTCAAACTTCACTCTAGCTAATGGTTTGGTCAACATGTCATCTATCTACTCGTCTGTCACAACATATTGGAGCTTCACTACTCCTCTCTGCACCATATCCCTGATATATGGATATTTGATATTGATATGCTTCGAATTGTCATGGAACACAGGGTTCTATGACAACTTCACACAACTCTAGTTGTCACAATATATGCAAGTAGCATCCAACTGGAGATCAAACAAATCAGATCGTAGCTCCTTAGCCACACTGCCTCACAGCTAACCGAACAAGCTGAAAAATACTATGTTCGGCTATACTTAGTGCCACACAGGATTTATTCCTGCTAAACTAAGAGATCACACTTGATCCCATACTAAAGCAACACCCTAAAGTGCTCTTCCTATAAATGGCACTTCCTGACCAATCTGAATCCACATAACCTTCCAGGTTAATCTTCTGATTCACCTCATACTTGAGCCCATAATCAACTATACCCTTTAGGTACCTCAGAATATGCTTTGACGTAATTAGGTGAACATGTCTCAGATATATTAGGAACTGGCTCAATGTGTTCACAGCAAAGCAAATGTCTGGTCTCGTATTCATCAGGCACATCAAGGACCCAATCATCTGATGATACATCATAGCATTGACTGACTTTGATGAAGCATCACTCAATAGCTTCAGATTCGATACCATAGGTGTGGTCATGGTCTTGTATTCCATCATCCCAAACCTCATCAGGATATCTACCGCATACTTCCCTTGTCCCAGGGAGATTCCATCTGCATTTTTCCACACCTCCATGCCTTGAAAGTAATGCATCATCCCCAAGTCCTTCATCTCGAACTCAGCAGCTAGCTTCCTCTTTTTGTCTGCAATCAACCCATCTGCACCTATTAGAAACAGGTCATCTACATATAGTAGGAGCATCACTGGGTTCCCTTCTTCAACCTTGTAGTAAAGGTTGGAATCTGCTTTACTCTTGGTAAATCCCAAACTAGTCAGGAAGCTGTCAATTCTATCATACCATGTCCTAGGTGCCTATTTTAAACCATATAGGGATTTCTTCAATTTACACACATGAGTCTCCCTGTCATGTGTCTCAAAACCAAGTGGCTGCTCCACATACACTTCCTCTTCTACTACACCATTCAAGAAAGTAGTCTTGACATCCATTTGGTGTACCTTCCATTTCATTACTGCAGCCAAATCAAGTACTGATCTGATGGAAGTGTATCTGGCTATAGGTGCAAAAATTTCTTCGTAATCTATCCCTTCTTTCTGGCAGAAGCCACGAGCCACAAATATTGATTTATATATCTCTATGCAACCATCTGCAACATGCTTAATCTTGTAGATCCACTTGGAAGTCTCAATAGACTTCCTCTCTAGTCTCGGAACAACATCCCAGACATCATTCTTCATGATCGACTGATACTCCTCGATCATAGCATCCTTCCATTCTTTCTTCTCTGTCGCTTCTTCATAGTTGGAAAGTTATTTATCAATGATGTCACAAAATAGGGCTACATATCCAGAGTAGCACCTAGTTCTCTTCCTTTCATTGTGCATTTCTTATGGAGCCCCATATTTATCTACACCTTGGAAAGCCTCGCATACCCATGCAGGTTTCCTCTTGCGAGGATTATTCTCCTTAGGTGGATCTGCAGGTTCCTGGGGTTCTTCCATTTCTCGATCTTCTTCTGGAATTGCTTCATCCATGGTTGTATCTCGGATCCTGGGTATTTCAGTTTCTTCAGGATCTTCAACTGGTCTCTTCCTGGATTTGTTGTAAGTTGTGTCTTCATCAAATTTTACGTCTCTACTGATGTTGATATTCTTGAATCCTGGGAAGTATATTCTGTAAGCCTTCTAGCTTTCAGAATATCCCACAAATATACCCTTCTTTCCTGAAGGATCTAACTTTGTCCTCTTTTCTTTAGAAATGTGTATGCATACTGGACAACAAAATATTATGAGATGACTGGCTTATGGTTTCTTGCCAAAAAATAATTCTTTAGTTGTCTTGTTCTCGAGTACTCTGTGTGGAGTACGGTTCTGTACATACACAGTTGTCCTGGCAGCTTCTGCCCATAGATGCATAGGAAGATCTTGATCATGAATCATTTCCTTTGTTTCTTCCATGATCATTCTATTCTTCATTTTTTCAACCCCATTCTGTTCTGGATTATATGAGTGGTTAACTCCCTCTTAATCCCTGAATCTCTACATAATTCCTTGAACTCATTTGATGTGAATTCTCCGCCATTGTTTGATCGAAAAATACTGATCTTCTTCTCTGTGTGGTTCTCGATCAAGGCTTTGAATTCCTTGAACTTGTTGAATAATTCATCCTTATTCTTCATGAAGTATATCCATGTCTTCCTAGAAAAATCATCAATGAAAGAAACATAGTATACATACCCGCTCAATGAACTGGATGACATTGGACCGCATACATTGGAGTGAATGATTTCCAATATTCCTTTAGCCTTGCTTTCGGTTCTTGGAAATGTATTCTTTGTGTTCTTTCCTTTCGCACATCCTTTGCAAACTCCTTCATGTTTTTCCTACATTTCTAGAAGACCTTCAACAGCTTTGCTTGCAAGTGGTAGTGCCCTATAGTGCACATGTGCAAGTCTTATGTGCCAAAGTTCATTTGGCTCTACCGAGTCATGGACCAAAGCTTTTTCTACTTGGCCCTTCAATTTTTATAGACATCCCTCTTGCTCTCCAATTACTACTGCATCATCAATAGTCTTTCCTTTTGGCCACATGAGAACTTGGCCATCTATAAATACAACCTTCATGCATTTTTCATCCAATGCAAATATGGAGAGAAGGTTCTTCTTTAGTCCTGGTACAAATAGGACATCCTTCATTTTCATAGATTTTCCATATTCTAGTTTGTAGGAGGATTCACCACTACCTTTTATAGGATATTGGTAGTCATCCCCAAGTTTCACCTTGTGGGGTGATTCATGTTCAGATAATTTCACAGAGGATTCCTTGAATCCCGTGATGTGTTTGGAAGCCCCACTGTCAATAATCCAATCATTACTTCCATGTGTGACAGTTCCTATGAGGGCAGAGATAAAAACATATTCTTCATCTCTTGAAGGATCATAATTGTCTTGTTTGATTCTCTTCTTAGAAGGCTGATCATCCTCTGCAGCATGAGCATGATGTATTTTCCTGTTTCCCTTCCTCTTGTGAGATTTATCTTTGTTTCTAGGACAATCTCTTGCAAAGTGTCCTCTTTCATCACATGTAAAGCATATGAACTTAGACAAATCTTTGTTAGATTTTCTAGGGTTATTTATCTTGCGAGTGTTCTTACCTTTGTGATAGTCTGTTCTACTTTTCTTGGATTGTACTATGAAATATTGATCTTCACTTCCCATCTTTTCTTCTCGAGCTAAAATTCTAGCTTCTTCTTATGAGCATTCTTCCCACAGTCTGCTAAACTTGACTAGATTCCTTCTGGCACATATCCCTTGAATGAAAGAGTCCCATGCCCTAGGGAGACCATTCAAGGTGGTCATCACAATTTTTGCATTCTCTACCTCTTCATCTTGTTGAAATACTGAGAGGGGTGTGAATCAATATTTGTGCTATTTAAAATTTCAATCAAAAGCAGGTCGTTGATCACCAATTACAACACATCACTAATGTGTACAAAAATAACAAGATGCATAGTACACAATAGTTTTTGACGTGGAAACCCAAGTTCTGGGGGTAAAACCATGGAAGCCTTTTTAAAAATAGTTTTCCAGAAATAACTGGAAGGAGGGAACAACCCCCTTATTATATAGACTTCAATTTTCCAACTTCAACTGGAAGGAGGCTACGACCCTAATTTACAGGCTACAACCTGAATGAAGCTGCCACTCCCTAGTTTTCCGGTTTCACCCAGAAGGAGGCTATGACCTCCTTTCCTTGCCCCATCCTGCCACCCTGATAAGAAGAATTTTGTCGAACATGTGGACCTGTCACACACTAAACTATGCTGCTGATAACCTCTGCATTTTAATCACTGTCAAATCTCCCCTGTAATTATTACTGTCACATCATCTTTCTGCCCATGTCAACACTATCATATTAAACATCAAAACTGCTCATCAACACTGCTAGTTACTTGCTTGTCCATTCAATCGATCTGGGATGTGTACTAAACTTCCTGCTGCTGATAACCTCTGTTCTTTGTTTACTGCCAAGTCAGCCTTATCACTGCCACACACACTGCTCTATACATCCTCCTCATACACAATCTTGAGACATGCATCATCATAGTGAATAGCATCATCATAGGGTATGCATTCTTATCATCATCATAACCAAGTGTTCATCATATAGAAGTGCACCATCAATATAAGGTGTAGTAGTGCATCATTGAGTGTATCTCAATCATCATCATAGCATGCAATGGATCATAACTCCATACTTCAACTAGTACATTCACTTGCATAAATACCCTACCACGTGTACAATTATGTTCATACTCTTACACTGTACTGTACACGTTGTACATTTATACTACTGATCACATACTGTATTGTTTACTTAACCATGTACACTCTACTATACAAACATTTGTACACTATGTACACTTATAAACACTTACTATACATACCAATTTAATACATCATTGTTCACATTATTCAACACTGTATACACACAGACATACCTTGTCACTGAATACTGTGCTTGTATAGCAGACTTCAAATTTAACCTTATACTTGGAATGGACTTGTTCTACTCCCAAACAAGGTGATCACTGTAGAGATTCGGGTCTGCACTTTGTTGTTTCCCACAAACTTCTTGCTTAAACCAATGAAGGCTACTCCCATAATACTTGTATTGTCTTATTGAGACTTGGAATTGTTCATATTGATAAATTTGGACTGTATCTTCACTGTAGGATTGTCAAAAAAAACAAAGCAGTCTGCTGTAAAGACTCGGGTCTGTGGTTGTAGTTACTTTCCAAAAACTTGCAAGCTGCCAGTAATGAACACAAGATTCATCACGTGGAAAATTTCGAACTATTCACTGTTTAAACCCCAAAAAAATTCTGTGAAAGAATTCGGATGAGGAAGAAGGGTCCGCTGCCTTAAGACTCGGACTGTCATGAAACATTTGTCTCTAGTGAGCTTAATTCTATTGATTTGTTGACTTCACAAGAACAGCAGTGAACACTTATAAATCAAACTGTATACTCAGTGGAAGAAATTGGATCTGATGAAGGAGTCTGTTGCCTTACTGCTGCCAAAATTTACCAAAAAAAAACGAGTCTGTTGTTTCTATGTTTTAGTGTTCTTTCTACTGCCCACGAGTACCTCAGGCCAGACTTCAAACCAGTGAAATAAATCTCAGACATGCCTACGACAATCCTTAGTTGAGCTGTTCATCGTGGATCAATAGAAAGGTTTATTTATACACTAATTTTAACTTTGAGTGATAAAGGTTAGGGCCCACCTAATGGAAGAAATTTAGACAATAATTTAATTAAAAAAACATTTTGTCATTAAGGTAAATGTTGGGGCCGACTTCTTGGAGAGTAACCTAAATTATTTATATTTTAAAAATGTTTTATCATTTCATTATTGAAAGGTGTTGACCTTTAAAGGGAGGTCTAGTATGGCAAGTGTTAAAATCTTTTTAATATTTAGTGGGTTCAACGTTAGAGGATAGAATTAGTATATTTAATGTTGACCACTTTTATGAGGAAGATACTTTATGGTTTTAATTATATAATACTTTAAGGGTTAGAGTAAAGGTGCAATGGGCATTATTATGCAAAAATAGAGTGTTGTTAGTGTTTTAAGAGCAAGGTGTACAACATAGGGTAGAAATTAGGCTTATGGACCAAGGCTAAGGTTTTGAGGGTATTTTTTTAGGTCATTAGAGTTACCACAAGTGAAGACACATAACCATCAGGGTGTGGGGGTGCCTAGGCTTCTCCTAGGGTATCAGGACCTCTATAATACACAAATGACCACTGAAAGGGTCATTCAAACTCTTCCAACTTCTTCAACCCACCAAGAACACATTCTAGGGTAATAGGGCATGGTTGTGGTGCTGGGGAACCAATGACACAACTAGGGAACCATCAAACCAACTTAGGGGTACTTAACCACTCTATAGGGTGTTCAGGGATTTTTCCATTGTCCCAAGGACTCCAAGAGCTTCAGACTTGGGCTTGGACAAAGTCAAAAGGTCTCCTTTGACAATGACACTTACTCAACCCTCAGAGGCTCCTCAAGGGGCACCAAGACACACTGACACACACCTATTGGTATCAATGACAATTTAGTCAACAATCTCCCCCTTTGTCATTGATGACAACTCCAAAGCTACCCATTCAAATGAGCTTCCTTTGTCCACAAAACTCCCCATTAGATCATGCTTCTTTTACCTACCTTGTTCAACTTTTTCTCCCCCTTTGGAATCAATGGCAAAGGGTACTTATTCCATGCTCCCCCTATCATATTGTAGTGTTGTTGAAGATACATGAATTCAATTAGGAGATAATATGACTCCCAATTTTTCTCTAAGATACTCAAAAGTCTCTCTTGGGAGAGGCTTAGTAAAAATGTCTGCAACCTGTTCTTTTGTCCTGATATATTCCAACTTGATATTCTTTTCTATGACATGTTGTCGAAGAAAGTGAAACTTGATTGGAATGTGCTTGGTCTTGGAATGCATAACTGGATTCTTGGAGATATTGATGGCACTTGTATTGTCACATAGAATAGGAATCGGTTCATTACATGTCACGTGTATGTCTTGCAAGGTTTGCTTCATCCAAAGAATCTGAGTACAACAAGCTGTTGCTACTATATATTCTGCTTCTGTAGTTGATGAGGACACTGAAGACTACTTTTTGCTTGACCAAGATACCAGACAACCGCCTAAAAAGAAAGTTGTTCCACTAGTGCTTTTTATATCATCAACACATCCTACCCAATCTGCGTCTAAATAGGCTATCAATGTCAAATCATTCCCTTTTGGATACCAAAGTCCAAAATCCAAAGTTCCTTTGAGATACCTGAAGATCCTTTTAACTGCTATAATATGAGTTTCCTTTGGGGCAGCTTGAAATCTTGCAACTTGTCCAACGACTTACATCACATCTAGTCTGGAGGCAGTTACATATAGTAGACTACCAATCATTGACCTATATAGCCTTTGATCAACTTCCTTAGATTCATCGTCTTTGCTTAGCTTACAACTGGTGATCATAGGGGTACTCACAGGTTTACAGTCTTCCATCTGGAATTTCTTTAACATCTCCTTAATGTATTTTGTCTCGGTAATAAAAATGCCTTATGTTCTTTAAGATATCTGGAGTCCCAAGAAGAAGGTCAATTCACCGAATAATGACATTTCAAACTCTTTTGGCATGTCCTTAGCAAATTGTTGACTCAGTGAATCATCATCACTTCCAAATATGATATCATCAACATAAACTTCAATGATGAGTATGATGTCAGTGTCTTGCTTGATGTACAAATTACTATCTGCACTTCCCCTCTTAAAGTTTTGTTGTAGTAAGTACCTGTCCAATCTGGAGGACCAAGCTCTTGGATCTTGCTTTAGTCCATATAAGGCCCTTTTGAGCCTGCATACATAGTCCTCATTTTCTGAAAGTTGAAATCCTTCTGGTTGTTCGATATAGACTTCTTCTTCCAGTTCCCCATTTAGAAAAGCTGATTTTACGTCCATCTGATACACTTTGATGTCTTTGGAGCAAGCGTAGGCCAATATCAATCTGATAGCTTCCATTCTGGCTACTGGTGCATATGTTTCTTCAGAGTCTATTCCTTCAATATGAGCATAACCCTTACAAACCAATCGAGCCTTGTTTCTGATCACCTGTCCATATTCATTCATTTTGTTTCTGAAAACCCATTTTTGTGCCAATTACATTCTTGTTACGTGGTCTCGGAACAAGTTCCCAAGTTCCATTCTTCTCGATTTGATCTAGTTCTTCTTCCATAGCTTTAACCCATTGTTCATCTGTACTGACCTCTGCAAAAGTTCCAGGTTTAGTTGTAGACAACAGAGAGAAGTGTACCTGCTCATTTCTTTCGGATTGTCTTCTTCTGGTTCCTATTCTGTCATCCTTATCACCAATGATATGATTTCATGGATGATTCTTCTGGTACCAATTATTAGGTGTTAGTTGATCTTTTTATTTTTCTTGTTTGATAGTTGGTTGATTCAGTTCTTCATCTTCCATGAGTTGCTCTTCATCCTCATCTGGTTGTTCTTCCACTTTAATTTTCTTCACACCTTTTTTCTTGGAACCTTCCTCTTCTTCATCGTTTGATTCTTCTGAGTCTTCTCTGGATGATCTTAGTCTTCCTTCATTTATCTTTATGTTAATGCTTTCAATCACTTTGTCTAATCTCAGATTGTAGAATTTGTAAGCTTCCCTCTTGGATGAATATCCAACAAATATGCCCTCATCTACTCGAGAGTCAAATTTTCCAATCTTCTTATCTTCTCTTTTGATGTAACACTTGCTTCCAAATATTATGAAGTGTCGTACACTTGCTTCTCTTCTGGTCCATAGCTCATAGGGAGTTTTATCATTTTGTTTCTGAGTAATCCTCTATTTAAGATGTGTACTACTGTATGAACTGCGTGTTCCCAAAATTTGTCATTTAAATTGGATTCATTCAACATGGTTTGAGCCATCTCCATTACTGATCTATTCTTTCTTTCAGCAACTCCATTTTGCTGAGGTGTTCTGGCTACTGAAAAATTGTCTCTTTATTCCATGCTCTTCACAGTACTTGTTAAATTCATCAGAAGTAAATTCTCCACCGTTGTCAGATCTAAGGCACTTGATTCGTGACCCTGTTTCATTCTCAACCAGTTCCTTGAACGTTTTGAAACATCCAAATGCTTCTGATTTCCTGTTGAGAAGACATACCCATGTCATCCTAGTATAATCGTCAATGAGTAGCATGAAGTATTTTTCACCATTCAATCCTTTTTCTTTTGGTTGGTCCACATAAGTCAGTGTGAACGAGATCCAAAGGTTTTGTAGAAGAATGTTCTTTCATCTTAAAATGCACTCTTGTTTGTTTTCCATGTTGACACTGTTCACATACAAAGTTAGCAGGTTTTGTGACTTCTAGCATATTTCGAACTTCTTGGTTTTTGTATATTTTGACCAAATTGTCAAAATGTATATGCCCCATTCTTTTGTGCCAAATCCAGCTTTCATCTTATTTTCCCAAGCGGCATTTTTCGGACTCAATCTCATCTAACACGTATATGTTGTTTGGAGTCGTAGTGGTTGTGGCTACTAACTTCCCTGATCCTTGCTTTCTTATTTTACATTATTTTGAGTTGAAGATGAGTTCATGTCCTTGATCACACATCTGACTGACGCTTAGCAGATTATGTTTCATGTCATCTACAAGCAAGACATTTTCAGCTATGGAGTTTTTACTTCCAAGCTTTACTATGCCCTTTCCCAATACTTTTGCTGAATTGTTATTTCCAAACGATACAGATCCTTTATCCTTTTCAAAATTGACGAAATCATCTTTGTCACCTATCATATGCTTGGAGCAACCGCTATCAACATACCATTTACCAGAGCCGTGATTCTGAGCATGAAGAGCAATACCACATTCGTATTTGTTATTGTGTTTAATCCATACCTTGTTGGGCATGTCCTCATTTCTTACGATTGGTATCCCCATTCTGCAATTTCTAGATATATGTCCAAAGTTGTTACACTTGTAACATTCTATTTCTGATCTCAAGGGATCAAATCTATCGTTGTATTGTGGTCATCTGAGGCTTGCAAGGTTATTCCTTGTCTCAAAGTTTCTTCTTTGAAAACAGTTTACAGCTTTGTGTCCAAATCTTCCACATGTAAAGCAATGCCCATAAAAGAAGTATCCATACCTGGGAATATATGGAGGAGGTGATTTTCTGAGATCTGATCTTTCTGTTGGCCCTTCTTCTGATACAGGTTGTTCTGGCTGATGTTTGATCTCTTCTTCATTCTTGTAGTCCTTGAAAACTTCTGCATACCTTCTTGGATTCTTTTCGTTATCTGTCAATATTGAGCTTGAGGCTTCATTTGTATTTTCCTTGTATCCTATACCGGTCTTGTCGAAGAATGACTTTTGATTGTTGATGATTTGTTCTAGAACCTTGGAAGTGTTATCATAACCCTTTGTGATATCTTTCATATGCATTTTTTTCTTTAGAGATACCATCTCAGCCTCGCGATTCTCCTTTTCTCTTATATTTGTCATTAGTTGTTCAGTAAGAGAGTCTTCAACTTGTTTGGCTTCTTCTAGTTTGGTCTTCAAGTCAACAATGGTTTGTTGAAACCGTTGTGCCTCTTCCTTAAGCATTCTATTTTCTTTCCTAACTTTCTTCAGCTCTTTCAAGGCGCTTACAAGTTCTGCTTCAAGATCTACTTCTCCTTCATCTTCATATTCTTCTTTACTATTATGATCCTTACCCAAGCTTATTTCCATAAAGAGTATCTTGTCTAGTTCATCATCATCATCAGAATCACTGTCACTGTTATTGTCGGAGTCACCACTAGATGAGCTATTGTCCTTTTTTGTGTAGAGACTTTTCTTTTTTGCAAACTTTATTCTATTCTTATTCTTGTAATTATTGTACTTCTTGTAGGATTTAAAATTGTCATCCTCTTCACCATTTGATTTCTTTGCATATGGACATTTAGAATCAAAATGACCTATCTTTACACATGAAAAACATTTAAGAGGTAGCTTACCTTTGTATTTTCCAGCGCCTCTCTTTAATTTCCCAACAAAGTTGGCTATTTATTCATCATTAGATTCATCACTTGTCGGTTTGTCTTTTGTTGATTTGTTCTTCCCAGCTTGTTTGAAGGAGACCTTGAATGTTGCTTCCTTTCTTAACGTGTCTTCGTCTTCAATTCTCATTTTGTAAGCTACTAGAGTCCCATGCAGTTGATCCATTGGCATAGTCTTTAGATCTGTTCTTTCTTCTAAGGTAGAGATATTGGGGTTGGACCTTTTGGGAAGAGTTATTAGAATCTTCTGAATAACTATAGTCTCCTCAACCTCTTCTCCCAAACCTCTGATGGTATTCACAAGCTGATCAACCCGAAGAATATAGGCTGCTATGTCTTCGTCTTCATTCATTCTTAGCTGTTCGAATTGTCCCTTGTAAGTCTGAATTTTGGCTTCCTTGACTTTGTTGTCTCCTTCATATGTGGTTTGGATTTTGTCCCACATTTCCTTTGCAGAGGGATAGTTCATCACTTTGTTGAATACAGATTCGTTTATAGCACTTAGAAGATGATTTCTGGCCTTCGAGTTGTTGTTGTATTGAATCAGCTCACCTGCATCAGTTGGCACGATCTTTGGTACTTTGTACCCATTCTCGATACTATGTCATATTTTGATTCCTTGAGCTTCTATGAAGGCTCTCATTCTTATGCTCCAGAATGCATAGTTTCTCCCATCAAACAAGGGTGTTCCAAATTTGCTTTGTTTAGCAAACTTCCCCATAATTACCTTCCAACAGTTAGTCTATTTTGAAGGAGCCTACTCTGATACCAATTGTTGAAATATTGAGAAGGGGTGAATCATTATTTGTACTATTTAAAATTCCAATCAAAAGTAGGTTGTTGATCACCAATCACGGCACATCACTAATGTGTATAAAAATAACAAGATGCACAGTACACAATAGTTTTTGACATGGAAACCCAAGTTCTAGGGGTAAAACCATGGAAGCCTTTTTAAAAATAGTTTTCCAGAAATAACTAGAAGGAGGGAACAACCCCCTTATTATATAGACTTCAATTTTCCAGCTTCAACTGGAAGGAGGCTACGACCCCCTGATTTACAAGCTATGACCTGAAGGAATCTACCACTCCCTAGTTTTCTGGTTTCACCCAGAAGGAGGCTACGACCTCCTTTCCTTGCCCCGTCCTGCCACCCTGATAATAAGAAGATTGTCGAACCTATGGACCTGTCACACACTAAACTCTACTTTTGATAACCTCTGCACTTTAATCACTGTCAAATCTCCCCTGTAATTATTATTGTCACATCATCTTTCTGCCCATGTCAACACTGTCATATTAAACACCAAAGCTGCTGATCAAGCTACTCATCAACACTGCCGGTTACTTGCTTGTCCATTCAATAGATCAGGGATATGTACTGAAATTCCTACTGCTGATAACCTCTATTCTCTGTTTACTGCCAATTCAACCTTATCACTGCCACACACACTGCTCTATACATCCTCCTCATACACAATCATCAGACATGCATCATCATAGTGAATAGAATCATCATAGGGTATGCATTCTTATCATCGTCATAACCAAGTGTTCATGATATAGAAGTGCATCATCAATATAATGTGTAGGAGTGCATCATTGAGTGTATCTCAATCATCATCATAGTATGCAATGGATCATAACTCCATACTTCAACTAGTACATTCACTTGCATAAGTACCCTACCACGTGTACAATTATGTGCATACTCTTACACTGTACTGTACATGTTGTACATTTATACTACTGATCACATACTGTATTGTTTACTTAACCCTATACACTCTACTATACAAACATGTGTACACTATGCACACTTATATACACTTACTGTGCATACCAATTTACTACATCATTGTTCACATTATTCAACACTGTATACATACACACATACCTTGTCACTAAATACTGTGCTTGTATAGCAGACTTCAAATTTAACCTTATACTTGGACTGGACTTGTTCTACTCCCAAACAAGGTGATCACTGTAGAGATTCAGGTCTGCACTTTGTTGTTTCCCACAAACTTCTTGCTTAAACCAACGAAGGCTACTCCCATAATACTTGTATTGTCTTATTGAGACTTGGAATTGTTCATATTGATAAATTTGGATTGTATCTTCACTGTAGGATTGTCAAAAAAAACAAAGCAGTCTACTGTAAAGACTCGGGTCTATGGTTGTAGTTACTTTCCAAAAACTCGCAAGATGCCAGCAATGAACACAAGATTCATTAAGTGGAAAAATTCGAACTGTTCACTGTTTAAACCCCAAAAAAAATTATGTGAAAGAATTCAAATGAGGAAGAAGGGTCTGCTGCCTTACGACTCGGACTGTCATGAAACATTTGTCTCTATTGAGCTTAATTCTATTGATTTATTGACTTCACAAGAACAGCAGTGAACACCTATAAATCGGACTATACACTCAGTGGAATAAATTGGATTTGATGAAGGAGTCTGTTGCCTTACTGCTGCCAAAATTTACCAAAAAAAAATGAGTCTGTTGTTTCTATGTTTTAGTGTTCTTTCTGCTGCCCACGAGTACCTCAGGCCAAACTTCAAACCAGTGAAATAAATCTCAGACATGCCTACGACAATCCTTAGTTGAGTTGTTCATCGTCGATCAATAGAAAGGTTTATTTACACACTAATTTTAACTTTGAGTGATAAAGGTTAGGGCCGACCTAATGGAATAACTTTAGACAATAATTTAATTAAAAAACATTTTGTCATTAAGGTAAATGTTGGGGCCGACTTCTTGGAGAGTAACCTAAATTATTTATATTTTAAAAATGTTTTATCATTTCATTATTGAAAGGTGTTGACCTTTAAAGGGAGGTCTAGTATGACAAGTGTTAAAATACTTTTAATATTTAGTGGGTTCAACGTTGGAGGATAGAATTAGTATATTTAATGTTGACCACTTTTATGAGGAAGATACTTTATGGTTTTAATTATATAATACTTTAATGGTTAGAGTAAAGGTGCAATGGGAATTATTATGCAAAAATAGAGTGTTGTTAGTGTTTTAAGAGCAAGGTGTACAACATAGGGTAGAAAGTAGGATTATGGACCAAGGGTAAGGTTTTGAGGGTATTTTGTTAGGTCATTAGAGTTACCACAAGTGAAGACACATAACCATCAGGGTGTGGGGCTGCCTAGGCTTCTCCTAGGGTATCAGGACCTCTATAATACACAAATAACCACTGAAAGGGTCATTCATACTCTTCCAACTTCTTCAAACCACCAAGAACACATTCTAGGGTAATAGGGCATGGTTGTGGTGTTGGGGAACCATCGAACCAACTTGGGGGTACTTAACCACTCTATAGGGTGTTCAGGGCTTTTGCAATTGTCCCAAGGACTCCAAGAGCTTTAGACTTGGGCTTGGACAAATTCAAAATGTATCCTTTGACACTGACACTTACTCAACCCTCAGAGGCTCCTCAAGGGGCACCAAGACACACTGACACACACATGTTGGCATCAACAACAATTTAGTCAACACATCTATTGCTTCAAGTTGTTCCTTTATCTGAGAGACCCTTGTAAAGTAAGACTGTATAGTCTCATCATTCTAGATCTTTACATTCTTCAATTGATTTCTTAGAGCCGTCTTCTGATTTATGTTATTCCCTTCAAATAACTTGGTTAGGGCATCAAACATCTATTTAGGTGTCTTTAGGGAGGACACCTTAGGTATGAGGTGATCTTTGATTGAATCAGCAATAATCCTCTTAGACATGACCAATTTCCTTTTGTGTAACGCCTTAGCCTCATCTCCCTCTGTAACTGGAACCTCTCCATTTATGTAGGAGTCCAATTCATTTTCATCCAGGACCAGGGAGATCCTATACTTCCAGGCTCGGAAGTTGTCATCCCCCTGAAGCTTTTCATCAAGCTTGGTATGATGAGACATCTTAACAGAAAACCTCAAATGGAAATACAAAAGATTTATATCTTACCATTTTAAGATGTCTGAACTGGATCTGGGGCTAGATTTCTGGTTTAGGAGCAGATTAGGGTTTGACTTTCCCGGAGTTCTACCCAACCAAAAACTTTGATTTTGATCTCTAAACTTCGATTTTTGGGAGGAGATAAATCCTAGCCTAGGCTCACTCAAAAATTCCACTTCTGTGGAAATCCCTAATTTCCCACAGTAATGTCGGGTCAAAAATTGAAAATGCTCAAAATCAAATTCTGCTTCAACAGAAAGATGTGCCCTAGAGAGGAGAGTCAGCCTAGCCTACTTTTACTGATAATATGTGGAGAGAGAGATTCAAAAATTAGGAATCCCTAGCTTCAGTAGCTGCACAGTGTCTTCTTCTCAGGTTAGCTCTGATACCATGTTAGATTTTTATCATTTAATCTATATGATCTTAGGATCTTATCTAAGAGAATAACAAGCACAACAATCAATCACAAGAGACAATGAACACAAATATTTTCCTCGAGGAAACCATAAAGGAGAAAACCCCACAAATTCCTCAGAGATAGAATGAATACCAAAAGTAAAACCCAAAGATACAAAGATGATCTCCCAACATCAGTTCTCTCTCTCTCTCTCTCTCTTGTCCCAGCTTCTTCTCTCTCTCAATTATGTGCTACAACTGAATGTGAGTGACTGTGTGATAAATAGAGAGGCTCACTCTCTATTTATACTAATTTTCGACTTGACATTAACTCACCAGGGCTGACTTCTCTAGGAGCGTCTAACAACCATAGTGCCCCACAACTGCAGGGACTTTAACCCTTGAACAATAAAGAGGGTTACCCTCTATGACTTTAAATGACTTGATTACATTATTAATTCTCCCGATAGGAACATCGGGGTATGACATAAATTGATTACATTATTGATACTCCCGATAGGAACATCGGAGTACAATACATAATACATGAAAGTGAATACATTCCGAATGTATAAATACATCAACATAAAATCCTTGATTACAACTTGGTGAGGTTAAACGTTATAGTTTTACCTTCACCGGAATGAGGGATTTGATAGACTGAAAACAAATTGCAAGAAATTCTTGGAACACATAGTACATCAATAAAATGACCATTTTCTACTGGAACTGTTCCAGATCCTACAACACTTAGAGGTCTATCATCACCAACAAATATTTGTTTGGTGTTACATTCATGCATAGTAGAAAATATGGCTTGATCCTTAGCCATATGATAAGATGATCCAGAATCAATGAGCCATTCATTTTGAGTAAAAGAAGAAGATGCAATATGAGAATAACCAGAAGCACAAAGTGCATGTCCATCAGAGGTAGATTCTGAAGTCGAATCTAGGCTGATGTGGTACTTCTTCATTGCTGCTTCCATGGCTGCCATCTTCTTGAAACACTTAGATTCATCATGATTATCTTTTCCACAATAGTTGCAATGATGCTCAATCTTCTTTCATTTTGGATTTGATCCTTTGTCATTTTTTAAAGAAGGAGTTGACTGAGAAGGTTTGGAACCCTTGTTTGGATTATTATTTCAAAAATTTTGTTTCTTCGGAGGCTTGGACTTTTCTTTCGATTAGGACATAAGGTTTTTCCAGATGTATCTGCATTGTTATTTATACCAAGATGAATGAGCTTATCTTTCTCTCTAATTAAGGAATCACAAAAGGATTCAAGACTAGGCTCTTGATAGCTAGCTACATTCAAGGATTATTTCATGGAGTAAAATGTAGATACAAAAACAGAATATGAAGGTCCAAGTTTGGAAAGAAAATGATAAATACATTGTTTGTCTTCTCTCTTAATCTTGAATTCTTCACATAAGAGTCTAAGAGTTTTGTACTTAGATAAATAATCTTGAATGCATGAAAAATAACTTGGATTCAAAGAAATCTGCTCATTCACAAGTTGATGACCTCAAATTTCATTGTGTTTACCAAACACAGATTCCAAATTTTCTCAAGCTTTATCAGGTTCCTCAACTCCAGATATGTGAAATTGCAAAGCAGTAAAGATTGAAATCCCAATCAATCCACGAGATTCATCACATCTATTTGCCCATTTTATTTTCTTATCATCATCAGTGGGTTATGTTTCTTTCCCTGCGGTATTTCTGAAAAGTCCCATACTTCGTAGAACATCCTCCATACAGGATTTCCATGAAAAATAGTTAGAACTGGTAAGTAAAATATCATAAGGGGCGTCCATATTGTACAATAATGGCTAAAAAAAGAAACTAACTATCTGGATGTAAAGAGATCAAAAAATCAGACAAGTTAAAAAAAAACGACACTGAAAACTAATTCTGTAAGATGAAGTTATGCTTGATCAAAGAAGATGTTGAAGATGTCCCCAATAGTGACATGGCAGATATATAATTGGCCAACTGAAAAAAGAACCCCCTTCTTCCCAAGGTGAACCTTTGGCAATCACTTTACAAGAAAGTTTCTTTAAGTGAATCATTTTGTAAAATTAAGTGATTTTCAATTTTACAATAATGGTACTGTAAATAGTGCGGCAATAAACTAAACTCAAGACGTATTAAGAATTAAAACAACTTTGGACCAAGTGAGCTAAGTTTAAAAGGTACGTAAAAGAAGGGAATGAAGAAGGGTTTTTTTTTTTTTTACTCTTCTCTCTCGGTCTTTGTGATTGTCTCATTTCCCTGAAAATCACACCACAAACCGAAAAACAAAAAACTTTTCACTCTTTTGGGGTTAGATCTCATTAGCTTACCTGGAAAGTCTATGTTTTCTCTTTGTTTCTGATTCGCCATGATCTCACAAGTTGCATGGAAAAGAGCATAAGTAGCCAAGAAAAACCCTTTCCATTTCTGTTTCTGATTCGCTACGATCATACAAGGTGCATGGCAAAGAGCATACGCAGAAAGACAAGGAAACAATCCAAGACCAAAAAAAAGATCTAATAATAAAACTGATAAAAATTTGAGAGTTTTTTTTTTATTAAAATAAAATAAAGCAAAACTATCACTGTAACATTATACCTTCAGATCTGACGAAAGGGGTGTTTCTGGATCAAACGAAAATGGTTTCCCAATGGGAACGGTGCTTCGAACGCAATGGAACACCTCCCACGGGCCATAAATGCACAAGAAATCTAGAACCAGAACCCTTTCAAGGTTTTGGCAACAACAGTTCAAGATCTAGATCACAACCGGAAGCGGATCTTCATAAACACTTTGATACCATGTTCGGGTAGAGAATCCACTCACACAAACAGATAATAGATCAACACATCAATGTTTTGACGTGGTTAAAACCCTCAAGAGGGAAATAGTCCACGGCCCCAGCCAAATAGCTACTTCAAGCAATTTATTATGCAAAAGAAAGAAAGTTACAAATGAGCTTCTCATAATCGATAAACTAGCCAAGGACCCTCCATGCTCTTTAAATAGAGATCATGGACCAATCGAGTTCTAAGCCACGTATCAAGGGTAGGTATGATCTAAGAGAAGTTGAACCGTCAGATCACTTTATGTCTAAAACATATCGTGACCATCAAATTAGAATATTTACAAATGCATACTAATGCATACTAAAGAAACACACTTTACCTAACGGATATATTACACGAGTTGATCTTAACTAACTCCTAAGTGTCTAAATATCCTAACAAATTGAAGTGGCGATGGAGCATGGAGACTATGAGGCCCACACAAGCTAGAAATTTGGCACCACATGGAATCTTCCTCTTGCAATTTCGAATCCATGGGAATCCTAAAGGTTATTGGATGAGTCAGAAGGCTAATACACTTGTCCATATGCATCATAGATTGAATTTTGGAGGAAATGTAACTTACATGGGAGAGGAAGAGTCATTTTGGAGCTAATGGGACACTTGGACTAGATTCCCTAGCTCTATGACAACAATAATGAAGATGCTATGACATCTATGACACAAATCAGATATGAAGGCTGACATCTGACATATATGACATGTCATGTCGAAATAGATCATCCAAGAGAGCTCTTATGGAGTTTGGGAAGCTCAATGGGCTCCAACTCGAATTTGGGGAAGGTGGAAGGCTAGGAAAGGGAGGACACATGGCAAATAATGAGAAAACACCCAAATTTGAATTGGCTTGATTTTTTGGATGGATTGGAAACCTTAGAAGGCTAATTATTTTTATAAAATATAGGAATAAACCAAGAGAATGGATATTGATCATTTGAGAAATTGTCATTTGTGAATTGTGAAAGCTAGTGGATGACTAGTTTTTTTGCCTTAGCCAATTTCGAGGGTGAAAAATTCCCATCCAAATTGGTGTTTGGAGAGGCCACTAAGGTATTTCAAGGATATTTAATGGATTCTTATTTTCAGGTGTAAGCTATAGGAAATCATGTGTATTCTTCTATTGTAGCACTCCTTATCAACCATTTCCAGTTTTCTTTGCATATTCATGCCCATGGAGGGATTGTGTCTTGGGTGAGCTCATGTACTCTTTGGGAGAACTATTCCTAGTCTATTTATGATTGTAATCAGTTAAATATTTGTTTTTATTCATTCTCATAAATTTTCAAGTCTAAATACCCAATAGTTGTATGTCGAAATGACTTTTAATGAGAAAACAGTGACCATTTCCACTCTATTTTGATATATGATATGGTAATGCTTATCATTTCGAATGGATGAATTTATCTCTAATAAATGTATCATGAATGGAGTTTCATTAATGTGTAATTTCAAGTCTCATGTTCAATACCTAATCATTGGAAGCCATTTTACTCATTTTTATTTCACTAGGAGAAGATTTGGTGCATTTTCCCCAAGGGTCGGAATTGTGATTTGGGAGCTTTTTTGGAAAGAGTCATGACAGCCTGTATAAAATTAACCATGATGTATATGATACTTTGAAAATTTACCTTATGCATCCCCTTCCTCCATTTTGAAACTCGAGTGACTTTGGGACCATTTGAGAATCCATTTCCGGCAATTGCCCAGGGGGAATTAGAGCCCCAATTTGCTAGTAAAAACTCCTACTTTGAACAGAACATTAAACAAGTTTTCAGAAGTAATTGGGGGGTCATAAAACATCTATGAAATTCATATTTAAGTTATAATATCATTCATTTTCCTCTGATAAAATTTGGGAGCATTTGGCCCAATTTGGAGGTCTAGACATCAAAACTAGTTAGGTCAAAATTGGGGAAAAAGTGAAAAAATTGGTCATTTAATAAAATTTCAAAAAGGGAGATTACAAGTCATATCAGAGCATGGCATTGACACCTGATGGTCTTAACAATGATTCAAATCAATAAGCCACCACCCTTAGATCCTGAAGTTGAAGGTGTTTTGTTGAAGAAGAAGAAGTAGTAGAAGAAGAGGTACATTTCGTTGAAACTATGATTAGCGAGGGGAAGGGATACACTGATCATGATAAGGTGGAGTATATTAAACTCCTGAAACCTCTGTTTGATGACATAACCAATAACATGATCCAAAATCTTATGAAAGGATTCGAATTTTTGGTTAGCCAATTTGGAAGCATATTAGGAGTAATAGGAGATAGCAGTAGTTCACAATCAGGAAAAAGAAGACAATGGGTGAGCATGTTTTCTCAAGAACGTGACCTCATAATAGAACCCATGAATTTTAGAGGACGCCAAGTCCTACTGCACCTAAATTGTTAAATCTTCATATGCTTAACTAAGACATCAGTATATCATTTCATTTTTCATAATAAAAGCATATAAAGCAGGATCACTGAAAGAAACAGTATCACAAGAACAACACAGATTTATCCTGGGAAAAACCCAGCAAAAGCTTCCTCAATATAAATGCCCCAAAAAGGGAAAAAGGTAAAACCAACAAGGAGATCAAAAACATGATTCTCCTCCTTCTCCAGCAACTCCTCTCCTCCACAAGTGCGTTATTCCAAGTGAGTGTGTGTGTCTCAAATGAGGAGCACTACACCTCTATTTATATTCATCCGTTTACTTAAAGTTTACTCAATTAACATGTCGGCTTAAGTTAACTCATGTAGGCTTGAGTTACACATGTAGGCTCAAGTAACCACACTGGGGTGTTGATGACCCACCTTTACAATTAGAGGGGACTACCTCATGACTCTCATTAGTTCTTCCAATTAGGAGAATCGGGGTACAATGTAATACAAGTGGTTCTCCCGATTGGACCATCGGGGACCACAAAAGATACATAAAGAATATTCTTCGAAGTTACAATATTTCAACACTCCCCCTTAACGAGAAGGGTATTCTACATCAACAACAACAAGAGTAGAGATAGTGGACATCATCAACATCAGCAGGGTAACACATCTATAAATCATTGGAATCTTTTCAACATCATGTAGTCTTCATCTTCAATCTTCAGTCTTCATCATCAACAACATCTTCAGCATTTTGATCTTTCAATTTGCAGCGACATATTCAGCACTTGGACCTTTCAATCAGCAACATCTTCAGCACTTTGACTGGTTCGATCAGCAACAACATCTTCAGCATTTTGATCTTTCAATTAGCAACGACATCTTCAACACTTGGACCTTTCGAATAGCAACATCTTCAGCACTTTGACTGTTCGATCAGCAACAACATCTTCAGCATTTTGAACTTTCGATCAGCAACATCTTCAACACTTTGATTTTTCGATCAGAAACAACATCTTCAGCATTTTGTCCTTTTGATCAACAACATCTTCAGCATTTTGACTTTTCGATCAACAACAACATCTTCAACACCTTGACCTTTCGATCAGCAGCAACATCATCATCATCATATTCTGATCTGTCGATCATAATCATCATCACATTCTGATCTTTCGATCAGAAACAACATCTTCAGCATTTTGACCTTTCGATCAGCAGCAACATCATCATCATCATATTCTGATCTGTCGATCATAATCATCATCACATTCTGATCTTTCGATCAGAAACATCATCATCATCGATCATAATCATCATCACATTCTGATCTTTCGATCAGAAACATCATCATCATACTCTGATCTTTCGATCAGAAACATCATCAACATACTCTGATCTTTCGATCAGAAACATCATCAACATACTCTGATCTTTCAATCAGAAGCATCATCATCATACTCTGATCTTTCGATCAGAAGCATCATCTTCATACTCTGATCTTTCGATCAGAAACATCATCATCATAGTGCATCATCATCATACTCTGATCTTTTAGATCAGTATGTCATCATCATCATACTCTGATCTT